>NAGG01000188.1:0-53228 GCA_003031705.1 Calonectria naviculata | reverse complement strand
GAGCTATAGCCACCCTGGCTGGGGGCGGGGGAGCCGTAGTTGGGCTGCTGCTGGGGGTAGCCGCCGCCGTATTGAGGCTGTCCGTACTGCTGCTAAATCCCGACATGTTGGTTATCCCGTCTATGCCAAGGCATTGTTGGTTGCAAAGTGTATCACGTACCTGCTGAGGATAGCCCTGTTGGGGATAGCCTTGCTGCTGTTGGTTGTACTGAGGCTGGCCGCCGTAGCCCTGCTGTTGGGCGTACTGTGGCTGCTGGGGGTAGCCGTTGTTGTTTCCGTAGTAGTCGTTGGAGGACATGATGAATATGGATGTTTAGCGGCTGAAGCTGATGCAATTGATGAAATGCTGCGATTGATGAGGATGCTGATGCCGATGATGATGGGAAAACACAGTAGACACGAGGAGTGCCCCCGTCTTATACGTGCTTACTCGCATGTTAATTAATCTTAGTACCCCCAGCTGATGAGCAAAGTCGCACGTAATGGGGAATGGCGCAGCGACTGCGGCCGTCGCCCAGCAGCTGGAGAGCCGAACTTCCGGTAGTGTGCCTTGGACGCCTACATTGTGGCTGATGTCGAACTCACTAGCCCGATATGGTTGGTTGACTCCGCTCTGCGGACCGGCTTCACCGATCAATCGGATGTGTCGGGGGGCCAAGCCTCACTGCCAAGTTCGTCCTGAGTCTTGTCAGGAACCCTTCGAGGCGATTTGCAAGGGGCAAATCTGGGGGAAGAAGATTCGAAATGCCTTGGAAGGCTTCTAATAATAATTTAAGATTGAGATTTTCGGCAGTTGGCGAACGACTCCGCCATCGTCGCATCTCGCATTCCATGTCGCCAAAGCCACCACCCTACGTAAATGGTGTGGCGATCCGCTTTACTCCGAATGCGATTCCGAAATACCACAGTAGTAGCTTACTTGGCAAAATTCATTCTGTACGGAGTAAGCACTCGGGATATTTTCTTCTTTTCTTACTCTGCTCCATCTTTTGCATTTCAATTGAGAAAATACGCATAACCACAATCTAAATTCTCCCCACTCTGTCTGAATGGGAGTATAGGGTGGCACCCGGGACATGTAGACAGCCACCTAAACCACGTAATACTTTTTAATCAGGCACTGGGGAAGCCTCCGCTTTTCCTTTCTTGGCGGTGTGATATCGTCCGCATCGACACATTAGCCGAGGGGCACGCTCAGCTGCCCAGGGATGGCTATGTAACGTGCACAGATACCACGGGCCGACCCACTCGATGCCCACATCACAAGGCCAAATCTTGAGGGTGCGAAAACTTCGATCATGAATTTGACGGAGTGATGTCATCCCGTCTAATGGTGTGTAAAGTTTATATCAAACTGTAAACATATTTCATACCTTATCCAGGAAGCCCTGATTTTCTTCGTACAAAGTCGACGCCGTGAAAGGCAAACGCCGCCCTTAACCATCCACTCTCATCATCATCGGCACTGTAACCATGAAGAGCCACCGTTTGCAGATTCGGAAAATTGGTGGGAATGGATTCTGCCAAGGCTAATAAAGCCGGTACTACTTTTTTGTAAGATGAGATGAAAGTCAAACTTCGAATTGAGGATGGTATAAGGTGAATGAAGCGGTTCCGGTAATTTGTTTCATTAAATGTGGCCTCCTTAAGCATATTGTCGTCCACTTCTAGCGTTTCCAGAACACTCATATCTTTCAAATTTTCTATCCAATAGCTGTCGGGAATCGTGATGTTGTAAGGAATATACCAATTATCAAAGACCAAATGCCGAATTGAGCCCGCCCTTTGGACGAGAGCTTGTGATATTTGACGAGGGCTTGCCTGATCTGCCCCGCTCATGGGATCACAAGCACAGTGGAGATTTTCCAAGCTGGGTAACGAACGGAACAAAATTGTCCAATCTTGATGGGTAAGTGGACAATTGACCATTATCAACTTGTTTAGACGATTAACGGGAAAGTCGGCATCTAGATGGCCGCCAACATTGTGACATCGAAGGGTCTTTAGATTTGGCGCTGCTAATAATATTGGTGCCAAAGAGTTGAACTTGAATATACCAGAGGGATCGATACTAAACTCCACCAAAGAAGGCAGCGAATCTGGCCGACAGAATGGAAATGACAAATTTGCAAGCTTTATCAAGTCTATTTGGACCAGATTGGGTAGCAGTGTGAGTATCAAAGCCGTCAAAGCACCAGTAGGTGTAAATGGAAACAGGCCCTGACCCGATTCCGATACAGAGGAGGATTTTCTTCCCAAGTACCAGTTGGGAGAAAGTGTTTTCCAAGTAGAATTTCCGCGCATGAGATTGTTGAAATATTCGGCTTCATCGCTAGAGACGCCAAGTCTCTTTGCTGGATCAACCCAAAGCCTCAGATACATGACTTCCTGGGCTAGATGTTCGTGTTCAGCGACATTCCGAACGAGCCTTGGAAGCTGATTTTCCCCTACAACTGGGTAGTGGTGCATTACTAGCTGTGCCCAGTATCGCAGCGTCTTGCATGTTTGGGAGACGTTTGATAAAGTCCCAAGACATTGTCTGGGATATGATAGACCAGGTGTACAGTGCTCACAAAGTTGACGGCACACGAGTAGCAAAATTTCGGGAGGGAGAAGTTCAAGAACCGTCATGATGAGAAGCTTATTGTTCGTTCAGCTTTTTCTCCGCGTGGGGGCAGCAGCCGTAGGTTTTATAAGCCCTCAGTCAGCAGCGCTACGGCTGCCTAAATGATGAACATAAGCCGATGAACAGGGTACCATTTGGGGAGAAAAGTGCTATGCAATCTAAGTTGTCTTATTGTCTAAAAATAACTAAAACATTGATTCTATTTCCCAACTATCTTGCTTATTTCTCCGGTGGGCTTCCTCCACCCGGATGCCATTCCCCTAGCTCAGCCACGTTCCCTTCGTTAAGTTGGCTCATGTTATTCTCCTTCACCCCTCCTCTTGAGCTATAAGAGCCATGAAGAGTTCTTTCATCATCAGATGTCACTGTTGCCGTATTACCTGTAATGACACTAGAAACTCTAGTCCAACCGGTAGTAATGAAAGGAAGCAGTGGTCTTAGCGATGGCACCGCGCACACAACGACTTGGCTGACGATTTCCGCTGAGGTAACAATGGCTATATCTTCATTAGTATTCTGGACTTCTAGCTTGTAAAATAATTTGGGAACTCACTCGTAGAATATGTAAAAATGGATCGTAAGGCGAAAACGATCCGGCAAGTACTGAGCACAATATTGATAATTCCAATGCTGAATAGACAAATCAAACCGTTCTTTTCACCTCTTTGCATCACCTTTAGTCTCTTTAGCATTCCAAACGGCAATGCAAAGACTAGATCAAGATATTAGCAAAAACAATCCATCGGTATCAAGGAGAAGTCTTCTCACCAAGTATTTCCGCAATAATGTTGAGGGGCCATGTGATCCTAAGATTATGTGATGTCTCAAATAGGGAGCAATCGTTCATGTTGGTTGACCTATAACATGAAGCGACATATATATATTAGCCTCCCAAAGTGACGCGAAAAGAGTAGCGAGGAATAGTATAGTACCAGTTTTTAGACAGCGGCAAACCACACCAGAACATATCCAAGAAGAAAGTGGTAAAAAATGCACAACCATTGTAGACCATTACAAGGTACAGGCATTTTCTAAGACGCTCTTCGGAGATAGGGAAGAGTTCATTGTAGAACGCAAGCAGACTGAACCTGGGAAAGTAGTAGATGATGTCACAGAGGAGGACAACAGAGAATTGCAACTGTGAAGCATATTAGCCCATGGTGTAGCGTAAGAGTCAGACATGTGTACCTTATTCCACCCGACGTTATCTCTGTTTCCGATACTGGTCAAGCCATCATCTAGTGCATATTCACTGCTAATAACGAGTGCAATGAAGATCATAACACCAATCATGAGCCAGACTTCAGAGATCCAGAATTTCCACTGGTGCTTCCATGTGCGGACTGCAAGTCGAGCAATGACAAAAAATAGGCATATTCCAACAAAACACCACAATATTATCTAAACCGGGCCGTTAGCATTGACGGAATAGCTTGTTAATATGCAAGCTTATACACACGCTGTATTGTCGGGGAGCAAGGTCCTTCATCCTTGACACCAAGAATGCCACCCGGCAAGACTAGAAGAATGAAGCAAGAGGTGATAATGGATTGCAATATTCGAGTGCCAACAGGCAGTACAGCGGTGGGTCTTCTTGCTGGCAGCGGCTCGTGTGACGAAAATGTGACCTCAAAGCCCAAGCTGAACAAGACTCGGGGTCGGGGGGCCGGAGAGATGGATATGGGGAATAGATAAAGGCATCTAGTGCTTTGGCTATTCCTAGTCGGATGAGACATGCGCGAGCCCCAAGCTACTAAGCTTCCCCTAAGGTGCCAAAAGCAAAGTTAAAATGTGTCCAAGCCAATTCATTTTCGCTCTTTTATGGCCAGATTCCGCCTCTATATCGTACTACTTAAGAAGATATCTTGGCCACTCTGGGATGACAAAAAGAAAACACAAGTTCTCGATTCTTTTTCGTTGATTGATGCACATGTGCACGACTTTCGCAGCAGAGGAGTGATCACCCCTCCATCAGCAGACGCCCGCCCAGGACGCCACGAAGTCAGCCACGGTCAAAGCAATCTCGGCTGGCGCATCTAGACCTTATGGCTCTATTCGGTATACGGAATAGTATGTACGGAAAAATTGCCGGGTAGTCTATGAATTTTCAGTTTACCAAACGTCCGAATTTTGGCAGAGGGTTCAAGGCTACTTCGCGTCCTTCAATGGTACGCATGTTCACGGTCACAATTGCCCATTGACATTGAATCGAACAGAGGACTAGGATACCAGCATGTCTAGATCATCCAGAAACACTCCTTAACGTATTCGTGCAAGTGGCATCGGACTACCCCGAGCCCCGACTCTTATCAGCACACACCACGGATACACCCGAAGGGGAAGAGTGCGGGACAGTCGCATCCGTCGATCAAGCACGCTATAGGATTCCGCCACCATGCACCAGCTGTGGCAAAAAAAAGAAGAGCACTCCATAACTACGGGGTTTTGCTTCTGACCTTTGAAAAACCCAGTCTTGTCTTAAACTCAAACTTGCACACCGATTTTGTTCAACATCCTAGATTTACATAATAAGGTTATTCCGGACTAGGCCCTAAACTTTTTGGTAAGACTTCTCAAAGGCAAAAAAGCCTTGCTAATAACGGCAGCTGAAGACGTCCCCATGCGGATCCCACAACTATTCGGTAATGATCAAAGTATCTTTTTTTTTGAACTTGAAGCTTAAACACCAGTTGATTCTGCGGGCCCTTTAAAGCCTTGAGTATCTGGAATATCCTCTACAGTTTAGTTGTGGTCATGTTCCCTTTCGCAATGATTCTTGTCGCAGCTGCGTGAGCCACGGGACTGCCGACTTAGTATCATTAAATATTTGAATTAGACTGTAGTATTAATTAATCTGTAAATTGAAAAGGGTTCGCCAACTGTTCGCCTTTGACGAAACGAATCGCCCTTGAAAACCCCGACTCGGAATCGTCATCAAATAAGAATTGTATTTGTTGTTCGTTAAGCGTAGATATTTCAGCACCCAAGGGAAATCGGAGGCTGAAATGCCGTGGACTTTTTAATTCCCGCCTCAGCACCTCCAGGGCATCTCTCCATAGTCCATTGTGAAGGTGTACTTCAAAGAGATCAACTTCAGAATTTTCAGGAAGGGATTTCGCCAATTTCTCAATTTCAGAAACTGTCAAGTTCACCTTATTCAAAGTAACCGACTCGAGATTGGATTGGATGGGCCAGGACAAGTCTGCTCCGATAGAGTGAGGCACGTCTTTGATAGAGTCTACTCCAGCACTGAACCAAAACTCGCCTAGATTGACCTCAAAGTAACATATGCACTTTGCATCAAGTAGTGCACTGAGGTACTGGTTGATCGCCTGCAGCTCTCCTGCTGGTGGGATGATATAAAGAGGTATGCCGTCCTCATCCGTCTCCCAAGGACCACAGCCACTCCGACATCGAGGTTGGAATGAAAACTGGAATACGTCCAATTTTTTGACTGCTTCTGACAGTTCAACAAGTCTTCCCGGGGATTCAAGTAGACGCATCCAATTTGTGGTTGCTGAGACGTTGATGGCCAATTGATCAAGTACAACACCGCCTTTTTGGCCAATGTGAATGGGAATATCGACAAGAAGGTTGATTGGCACTGCTGGCGAGATGTGCTCAAGAGGCTTAATCCAACGGAGTTCCTCCCAAAGCATTGGGCGGGAGAATACCCCAACGAGGGCCTCTTCTTGTGCTATCTTATCCGCTGCGTCCACCTCCTTGATTTTCGTTCCAGGATTGTAATTATTGTAGAGTTCACCATCATGAATTACGAGCTTATTGGCGTTTGTTAGTTTAGAAAAAGTTTCGGCAAATTCTGCAGCAAAATTTCCATTAGAGAGCAAAGCGTTCTGGGCATCGAATCCAGTCCTGTACGCTTGGTACGCTTTACCAAGGACATGCTTCGCCCATAGAGATCCGTCTTGGGAGCGCTCGCCCTCAGATGCCTTAAAATCGCTGTAGTGCTCGTCATGGTGCGATTCTAGATTCTCAAGAAAGAGGTTGACAACTGACTCGAAATCAATCCTGCCATGTCTGGGATAATTGCAGTGTGGCCATCTTCGCAACCTCTGCATCCATTCCGATCGGACGGCTGCGGCAAAATTGTCAATGCTGGCCGCAATCCACGGGTGACGAAAGTGGAGGCGCACGCAGACTTCGGTTACGCCTCCAGCCAAGGCTGAGTTGGTGGTAATGTTGCGGAGGCGGTGCAGTGTGACGGGCCTGCTGATATCCACTGTGGTGCTGTGCCGGATTAGGAGGTGGCTGGTCAGGTTGCAGAAGCGACGGCAAGCCAGCCGGAGGCTGGCGATCTGCGCATAGCGTGACGTCGCATCCGCAGTACTATCAACGCGAAGTATTTCGAGCAGTATTTCGTCTGGTAGCCTCAGAATACAAGGAGTGGTATTATCGGAAAAATCCATAGCATTCACGGCTCTGTCTCAGAAGCGTTGAGATGTGTCGCGTCTTGGCGAACACGATAATTTGGAATTGGGTAATTTGCCTGGTGGGTCTTCATAATGTACACCCACTCTCCTCGTGACGAGACGAATGATTTGTCTTGGCCGAACAGTGAGACATCAGGGGCATAGGATCGAGCAGCATGAATCGGAAATAAAACGGACATTGGGCGAGGGCAGTTCATCAGAATGGACTGGACGAGGACCCTTTTCTTCGAGACTTGCTTGTACATATCTAATTTTAGATCAAGCATGGACGGGAGCCCCAGATCCTGGACCCATGCCACCATCAATGTTCACCCTTTATGCATGTCGATTGCCTTAGCTCTAGTTTCCATTTGCCAATGGCCCAGTTTGATGTAATAGATGAATGAAAGACTTGCTACTTGCAAGTTATAGCTAACCGGCGTTGTAGCAAATGGTTGGCTAATGAATGGCAGGTACCTAATTCTCCAGGCCCTCATTAAAGAATAACTTGCGGCTTTGCACGCCCCAGATATCGAATTTATTTCGGTATTTCTTTGGCACAATGTGCTTGTCTAAGTTTGGGTATATTTAGCCTTTTCTCATGTTGATTTGAAGAACACGTATGGGTTATGCGAAATTGGAGATTCGATACATAGGTATTCCAACATCATAATGACAGTATATGAAGGCTAAGCTTCTAGACCAAATTGTTGATCTAAAAAAATCGTTCTACATATCCATTTGAAATGCCGTGTTGGATAATTACAATCATTGGAGAATGGGATTTCACAAAGAAATTGTAATGGGGGGATGAGGGAATGTCTGAAATATTGAGTACGTGAATTATCGCAGCGATGGGGATATGGATCAGTTCTTCAAACACAATAAAGATGTCAATTACGCTTAGCATCGGTGGACTGTTACTCACAGATCGTATTTTATTGGAGATGTGGTCTCGAATTTGAGTCGACTGGGCTGATCGATGGCCAGATTTACGGAGTCTATCCAATGAAAACACCGCAAAAATGTCACAACGGGGAGAAAACACTCACTATCCCACCCTCCCACTCGGTAATAAAGGCGATATTGAGGTTATGTTTAGGCTATCGGGGTTCTCCAAATCACGTTTCATGACCGCGCAGGGCTGCGACAGATCTAGTGTGTTGACATCCCACCGGCCCATGTCCCCGTGCTGCTGCATCAGTAGATGACGTTTATCCCCGATCTGGCCGGAGCTCACCAATGATAGCTGATAATTGGCTATTTGGCGCTATCTGCCTGCTGCAGACCCGCACCGGCGCCCGCCGCGTGTAACACCCCAGTGGATTATTCGCAATCTGACGCAATCGCGGAGCAATTATATCAGTCGATACTGGAAAATATGACCTCCAATGCGGGGTAGGCCAATGGCCGATGGGATACCAGCTACGAAAACTTACTTGTTGATTGCTTCGGCTCCGAGGGAACAAGAGATCGGGTGCGTTGTTGCCTACTGATCTATCTGCATTGACACCTGCCGGGTCATGGTTTGGAAACAAATTGATTGTGAGGAGCGATTGGCAATTTGCCAATTTCATCATATTGAGCAATATATATGGCTTCAATTGAATATTTATTCACTTATCAGTGCAGTTCGGCCTTGATCTAGTCCGTGTTCGGCCGACATCGGGCTGGGGGTAAGGCGTGATCCTCGATGAGGTATTCGCAATATTTCGCAATTGTGGAGATTAATAATAAGTGCTTAGCTTGCATGCATCCAACAACACCAACGTTAGGATATAAAGTGAGCTAAAAAGAAGTCATTTCAGCTCGTAGAACAAAATAAATAAACTTGATATCATATCAATCTCGCAAAATGCCTGCCGAATTCATCAGTGTCACTTTCCCCAACGCCTCGACGGAGCTCAAGCCGATTCCTGGCGCTCCTCTGGACCCGGAATTCATCGTCCGCTATGCCCGTGGCCTTGACGACCATGAGTTCAACTACACACTGATTCCCTATGGCTCTTCATCTTTCGACCCCTTCACCATCGGCGCCACCATCGTTTCTGTGACCAAGAAACTCAAGGTTATCATTGCTCTGCGTCCCAACACACTCTACCCAACTGTCGCAGCAAAGGCTCTGGCGACTCTTGACCAGCTCAGTCGAGGCCGTGTTGTTGTGCACTTCATTGCCGGTGGAAATGATGCCGAACAGCAACGTGAGGGTGATTTCTTGAACAAGGAGGAGCGATACGCGCGCCAGGAGGAGTACATCAAGATTCTTCGTCGTGCCTGGCAATCTCCCGAGGCTTTTGACTGGGAGGGCAAGTACTATAAGTTTAAGGACTTCAGCAACCAGGTTCGCCCTACCAACGGCACCATCCCTGTCTCCGTCGGTGGATCATCCGACGATGCCTACCGCATTGGTGGTGCTCTCGCCGACATTTTCGGTCTTTGGGGCGAGCCTCTTAAAGAGACTAAGGAGCAGATTGATCGCATTTACGCCGAGGCCGACAAGGCTGGTCGATCCAAGGAGGATCGCCCTCGTATCTGGGTCACTTTCCGACCTATCATTGCAGAGACGGAGGAGTTGGCTTGGGCTAAGGCTCACCGTACGCTTGATCTCTTGAACGAGAACCGTGAGAAGGGCCAGGGCAAGTCTCCCCCCAACGCCCCCGCTCCCCAGAACGTTGGATCCCAGCGACTCCTTGATATCGCAAAGCGTGGCGAGGTCCAGGACCGAGCTCTTTGGTACCCCACTGTCACTGCCACCAATGCTCGTGGTGCCTCAACTGCTCTCGTCGGATCTTACCAAACTGTCATCGACTCAATTGTTGACTACGTTGATCTTGGCGCTGACCTTATTTCTATCCGTGGTTATGACAACCTCAATGACTCCATTGACTATGGTCGCTACATTATTCCCGGTGTAAAGGCTGCTTTGAAGGAGAAGGAGAATGCTGCCAAGACTGCTTAAATGGAAGCAAGAACCGAAAAAAAACATGTTAAATAAAAATAGCGACATAAGCTGGGCCGAGTATGCTCTTTTCTAACCAGTGAAAGTACATAGTATGATAATGAAATGAATCAGCAGGATCTTTGTGTTCAGAGAAACGAGCGATATATTAAAGTG
This sequence comes from Calonectria naviculata, assembly GCA_003031705.1. NCBI lineage: Eukaryota > Fungi > Ascomycota > Sordariomycetes > Hypocreales > Nectriaceae > Calonectria > Calonectria naviculata. Next base: position 43,057 of record NAGG01000188.1, on the reverse strand, counting down.
CAATATGATATAAAAAGGACTGAAATCTTTTAACACTCAAATTCTCTTGAGCGAATGCCCTTGCCCGAAGCGAGCTTGGGGACTAAAGAGATTTCAATATTTCTGAGATTGGTCTCTCCTCCTCAACCTCGTTTCTTCGTATATGTCCAAGTAGATCCTTGGCATAAGCTGCCGCTGCCATTGCAGCATATCCTTGCCATTCGCCAGTCTTATGAGAATCTGCATAATCACATATGCCACGGATGACAAGGCAAGGAAAGTGGTTCATTACACCGGCTGCCTCCATCTCAAAGCAGAGGACATCCCTTTCTTCCGCTAGCTTATCACGAAGCCTGGCATCCTTCATCAGTTGGTTTGATGAAGCAATTGTACCGTAGTGGATTGCAGGACTATCCTCAACTCTGTCTCGTCTCGGTCGGGCAACGAGGCAAGATCGACAACCACAGAGGCCATTGGTTTCGATGCATTCGTAACCACTTTCGTATAACTGGTCGGAAGTTAGTTCCGGTTTCTGGTATTTCTTTCGGTGATATGGCCTTATTTCTGTCAGAGCTTCTTGAATATTCTCGCATAAATTATGACCCTTCCACTCGTAATGGGCTCTTAGATAATTCACAGCTGCCCGCAATCGCCTCGGTGGTGGATTGAGGAAGCCGGTTAGCTGAAAACCTCCACCCTGTATTGATTTACCGAGATCATACTGGATAACACCGCCGTTTCCATTGAGGGGAGCGCTAACCACAATATCTCCCAGACAGATATCCCTTTGAGGACTCGGCGCGCCGCTTCCTATCCCGACCATGAGGCCGATATTTAACTTGGGAAAGCTATGCAAAATTTTTCTAGCAACTGAGGCCGCCGAGAATGTACCATACTCTCCAGCCGGTAAACCGGCGATGGCCACATTGTGTCTTCCAATTCGACCCAGTGTGCAATTATTATCGTCATGGACTGGCAGCTCATCGATTTCATATCTTTCATGAAGAAATAATTTTGCAGCGACAAATTCTTTCTGGAGTGCACATATCCAGCCAACCGTATACTCGGATGATTTTGGAAACTGTCGGATTCCAGTCAAGTCCACAATTGTAGTCGGGCCCAACTTTTGTTCCTCTTGCTGCGTATGGTCAATGATACCCAAGAGCTCCTGGATAAGACGCCTAGGCTTGAGTTCATTATTGTTATCTGACAGGTATTGACGGGCATCTTGTAGGACCTGGGCTCGGTCTCGACACTGCTCTTTGTTAACCATAGACAGATTCTTTTGAGGCGTTTCGGAGATTGCTTGCATATTGGAGCGCCCTGGAATTTGAGAATTGAAGTCAGGCATCAGGTCGAAGCCGGTGGGAAAAATATGACTCAGGCTCGTGTTGGGCTGACAAAGGCAAAGCCAGCTGATCGCCATCGTACAGTTGAACAAACCAAAGCCCCAATAGTCAGCGTAGGTTGAACAAAAGTGGAGACAAGTGTCCGTCGGATTTCCTTTTGCTGAGTTTTGCCAAATTGTGTAGTTTATATGGTGGTTTTAACAACGGATAAATACCAAAGAGAACTTTTGCGGCAGGAAACTGCCATATTAACCCAATAGGCCTGTATATTCTTTTGCTGTCCGGAAAGGCTCCTCTTCAGTTGTTTGGACATGTGAATCATGAACTGCGTGTGGGCTTAGGGCGCTAAGTGAGACAAGAAATTATGGTCCATAAACAGAGACAATGAAGATCACCGGGGCGCAGAAACACTGCGATGACTTGAATAATATGTGGTTGGACATTACAAGTGGAGACTGAACCTGGCTGAAACAGGCGGGAATTCTATCTCCAGCAATACATCTAAGAGAGCGCTGAGCTATAAAATGTTGTAAAAGTAATTTTGGCGCAGTCAAAGGTGACGTAGACTGTGCCCAGTGGGTTTAAATGGCTAGGAGCCTTTGACTAAAAGCCCCATTCACTAAGATCTGTCGCTTTCTGTTTTGGGTTTGCAGCATGTAATATTGTTTCCTCCTTGGGAGAGAAGATCCTCTTCGCCAAGGTGGATAGACTAGCTACGGCTGAGAATCGTGGTATCTTGCACTAACGTCATGGGCACGCCACACTCCCAATACTAGCGAGTAGGAACTTCCGATATGGAACACCCGCCAGTGAAAATCAATGTGGCGGAATATAGTGTGTGTTATGTGGGGGAAGCGGCTGGGCATCCGACTGAATAAACGCTCCCGAATGGGTGAATGAACCGACGCATTTCCGCGCATATCGCTATCCTTGCAGCGTGGACTACAGGGGTGTTGACGCACCATCCGGATATCATAGGCTGGCTAGATAAGACATCCCATGTTCAACCCTGCTTATCAGCCACTGTCACACCCTCTTTATCTCTTCGGGCTTCAAGGGAGTCGTCATGGGGTCGGCCAGAGCGACATATAGATACGTACGCAGGTCGCATGCCCACGGCGTGTGTACCCCTCACCGTCGAGACATAAGCTGAGCGGGCGACTAAAACACCGACAGCCTGGTTTCGGGCGATCCGATTTAACCATTGTCATCGATCAATGTTACCTACCCCGCGATACAGTTTCTAAGTGAAATTGAATGCCGGGTTCTGGTAAAAAGTGCTGGTTTCATGCTTCGCGCCTCAGGCCAACCATCCATGAAAACTAACTGGCAGCTACACAAATTTCTCTGAAAGACTACCTCAAAATGTCGATGGATGAAGAAGGTCGAGCCCCGCAAGTGACGAGCGTCCTCGCTACCGGCGATGTTCCGGATCACCTTGCGGGATTGTCGGCCGATGAAGCGGCACTTGCGGCATTGGGGTACAAGCAAGAATTCAAGCGTGAATTCTCAACATGGACTACCTTTGCCGTCAGTTTTGCTGTAATGGGACTTCTTCCAAGTATCGGAACGACAATGTGGTACGGCCTTGGCTATGGTACGTTGCCATCACACCTCAATGGGTCATTTTGCTAATTGTGTCAACTAGCTGGGCCTGCAGCTAATACCTGGGGCTGGCTCCTTTCCGTCATATTCATTGTTTGCGTAGGATGCTTTCTCAAATTATGTATTGCGTTGACTATGTACTGATTAACTGCCTAGGTTGCAATGTCGATGGCAGAGTTGGCCTCAAGCATGCCGACTTCAGGTGGACTGTATTATGCTGCTACTGTTCTTGCTGGTCCTAAATATGGCCCGCTCGCGGCATGGATCACTGGTTGGGCAAATTGGATGGTGCAGGTCACCGGAGCCCCGAGTGTCAGCTATGGATGCGGTGAGTTAAGTCGACACGGTAATTCTTCATCTTCAGAACTAATCCAGATTTCTAGCTGGCATGATCCTCGCAGTTGCTTCGATGAAAAATCCGGGTTACGTTCCAACTGACTGGCAGACGTTCTTGCTCACAGTTTTCCTCTTAATAATCCAGTCTATGCTCAGTAGTATGCCGACACGTTGGATCGCAAACTTCAATTCCGTGGGAACCATAATCAACATCGCTTGTTTGTTCATCACCATCATAATTATCCCGACAGCCACAATTGCATCACCCAAGTTTCAGCCTAGTGATTTTGCATGGGGCATACAAAACCTCACAGACTGGCCTGACGGTGTGTCTGTCTTGATGTCCTTTCTGGCAATCACCTGGACAATGTCCGGCTATGGTGAGTTATTCCTGCTTTTATTTGAGCATCAACGCGATCATCAACACAAATGATATCTGGCCAAGTTTGAGAAGAGAACACAGCTGATTTGTCTCTGAATTTACTAGATTCTTCTTTCCACTTAGCTGAAGAGTGTTCAAACGCCGCGGTTGCTACACCGCGATCAATTGTCATGACAGCCGTTTCGGGATCCGTCCTGGGCTTTATTTTGAACACTCTCATAGCATATACAATCCAAGACGTCGAGGAGATCTTTGAAAGCGATTTAGTAGGCCATTTTCTTTTCGGAAACCCTTTATTCTGTATCTAACACTTGAACAGGGTCAACCATGGGCGGCGTATTTGATCCAGATCCTCCCTCAAAATACGGCCATAGCTGTATTAGCGATGACCATCATATGCGCCTTTTCGATGGGTCAAGGTTGCATGGTCAGCGCTAGTCGAGTCTGTTTCGCTTATGCCCGAGATGACTGCTATGGCGTCCTTAGCCCTATTTTGAAACAAGTCAACCCTCACACCCTAACACCAGTTAATGCAGTCTGGTTCAATACGCTGATTGGAGTGCTTTGCATGCTTCTGCTCTTCGGCGGCGACGCTAGTATTACCGCTATTTTCTCAATCGGTGCCATGGGTGCATACCTCGCCTTTGTTCTACCCGTTTTTATCAAGATTGTGTTTGTCGGGAACAACTTTCGACCTGGGCCCTGGAATCTTGGAAAATTCAGTCTACCTTGTGGTATGGCCTCATGCGCATTCGCCTTGGTAATGATGCCAATTTTCTGCTTCCCAGCGTATAAGGGATCAAACCTGACTCCTGATGGAATGAACTGGACTTGTGTAGTATTCGTAAGTTGAAACAAAAATTGGTTGTGACTGTCGTTCTAACCCGAGTGTCAAGGTCGGCCCGTTGCTATTGTTGATTCTTTGGTTCTTTGTCGATGCTCATAAATGGTTCAAGGGACCAAAGATTAATATTGAGGTAACATATCTACACGCGTGCAAATCAGTAATTACAACCTCTAACATCTGCTTTAGCATCATATGATTCACAGGGATATCACGAAGGATCATATTCTCACAGATGGAGTGGATGTTAAGGATCCTTCACAGCGCCAGGGAGAACCTGACGGCGGTAAGCTAGAAGGGGAGTAACTTATGATTCGCTAGCTGCCTTCGTGTATGTCTGTCGCTTGTGGACTGAGCCGCCATCTTTATTTTCCCTAAGCAAAGTGTACGGATGCCTTCCCTGCTCTTTTATTTTACTGTATTCTGTCGATGCATTTTCCAAAGATACAAATTGTGGGAAACTGTCAACATAGTTGTAGCTACCAATATAAGCGCCTTTGCAACCCTCAATCTAGTTCTTAGCCCCAATTCTGATGGCTTAATTAGGCCAAAATATCCGCCGAGCCGGAGGAATTATAAATCTCGGGAATAGAGCTGACCTGAAAAATACCGGAAAGATGCGTCTGTCACTGGTCCTTTCTCGGCATGACACGCTGATGGTTATATTTAGCCCGCATTTCGAATGCTGAACCACGCTAGAATCCTTGTCTAACCTTCCAAACGTGGACACTGAATGCATCGTTTGAGCTAAAATCTTACCTACGGATGACACACGGCACCTCGAAAATCATTGACAATTTTAGATTTCGGTTTGTCTTTGGATGACTTATCAGGTGATCGAATGAAACAGGTCGACAAAAAGTAAGACCGGGCGGTGTTCGGGAATGCCTCGACGATTACATGCTGACGACGCGGTTCGCAAGTGATTGTGCAACAACATCTCAGCCCACTTTCATTGCGAGCTATTTATACTATCACAAGGCATCCCGGAGTTTGCAGCCCATATCTCATCTCAAAGTCAGCTGGGGCCAACCTAGGCTCCCTTCAGTTGCAGCCCCTGTCAAGCCAAGAGCGCCTTGGCGCCAACACTCCCTGTAATAGGTTCCAACGTGGCTCTCTGTAGCCGGGATCTCGCGTATCACCAGCGCCTGCAAAAGTAAGTTCACTACGCTAGCGAGGGATGAGGCCGGCCGGAAGCGGTCCCCACAGCCCTAACCCGCCAAAAGGACCCTCAACCATCAAATTGAAGGACTGTTTCCGGAGGCTTGGGCTGAGGTAAAGCATCGAATCAGTCGGGTAAATATGGACTGACTGCGCGCTAATTGCAAATCCAAAGGGCCAGCAGCCTTCTCCCGCTCTCGCTAGTCTAAACCCCGCCACAGGCTAGTTGGAACGCGGCAACAGATTAAAGGGTCTTCCTATTCTCCGGCTGGCCAAGCCACCGTCCTTTTTCCCGCTGAAGAGCCTGGATAAACCACGTGAGCGAGAACCTCCCTAACGGCCCTGAAAAGTGGATTGAATCTTCACCAAGGAAGAATTCATCGCCACCAAGCATCATCATCCATCTTGCGGATATTCGCCTCATCTTCAATTATTTTTCGTCCTCCAATCACGCCTCATTAGCAAGGCACATTCCAAGACTCCGCACCATGATACCCGTTGCCTTCATCGCATGAATAGCGCCTCCTTCCAGTCACCAGTTCTCTACATCGAAATCATACCCAGCTGCTAGAGTCGCTCAGCAGTCGATCAAAGCGGAGAAAAAGCTTGCATTTGCTTCTCTTGCCATTTTGCCCTCAAGAGTATCTAGAAAACAGATTCGGGAAAAGAAGCAAACAATGCGGTCGCAACACCAAGCAAGCGTCTCTATTCCGATACCGGCTAATATTCCGCCCCAAATTGTCCTCGCTTTCGTCCAGACCTATGTTCCAACATTGAGCAATAACCCTTGTATCGTCAACTTTGAGCAAATAGTTACTGAACCCGACTCCATCAGCAATGACCCATTCTTTGGACCCATGGACGGCACTGTCCGAACCTATCATGTTCAGGAGGTTACCCAACTCGTGCCGGGCATTTCTGCCCAAGGCAACTGGCCCGTCGTTTTCCAACACACACCCGATGGCCTTCGCGGCCGAGCTATGAATAGTCGAGTCGGTACCAACGTCTGGGCACAATGGACTGTCCGACCACGCCATGACGTCACCTCGCCAGCACACTCAGAGAGCACCTCTAGCTCAGCAACAGAGGTAGGGGAGGAGTGGGAGCTCTGCGACGAAATCGTCATCGAATGCAACCGCCTTATGATGCCCTTCACAGCACCTTACGCGCGGAAGATGCATCAAGAAATCACGCAAAAGATCGTGGATGAAGTCGTCAAAAAATATTTCAACGGGACACTGGGACAGTAAAATTGTTGATGAGAACAAGGCTTGGTCATCACTGGCAGATGCGTCGATTAAGCTTACGAATTTACAACCCGGTAGCTATAATTACTTGATAACCCTTTAGGAGATGAAGGTTGGGAGCAAGGAGATCTCGAAGATACCAAGTACTAGAGCAACGCCAGGCACTTGCATGACCGCGCACACAACCTGTGAGCAATGATACCGACAGATAATCATGCTCTAGTGGAGTAATGATAGTATCTCCTAAGTATGAATCTGCTGCCTTATTTTCTTTTCAGCCGAGATGGATACTGGCTATGGAATGTTCGGTTTTTTACCTGGTACCATCACGGCTATCTTATGGATTCGATCTAACTTGATTATAATGGAGCACGTGGTAGCAAATGGTATTTTCTATTTTCGGTTGGGGTAAGGATCTTCTACAAGTCTGGAGTTGGTTTTCGGGCTTCCCAGTGCTGAGGAGGTAGTGTGAGTGGATGGCGGTGCTACTACCGTTGGCTCATTTTTGTCTTTGGTCATATTATAAATGTACAGCACCCTTCAAACGGCAATGGGAAGTTTTGTATTGGCAACTATGTTGAATTATGCATGCATGCGTATTGTCTTTTTGTAGAGCGAAGAGAACTATGGAGGATACTTGTATTTCAATAGACTAGGCTTGTACTTGTTTTAGACTTAGGGACATGGACTATGAATAGAATGCGAATTACGTTAAATTTAATCTTAATGAATTATGGAATAATTACTTGTAGCACAGAATCAAGCCCATGGCAAATGTAATAACCTTGCTTGAGGGATATTACGTACTGCAAAACCATGTGTCCACGCCAATTGTCCTGAAACGTGCAAACAGGTTCCATGCCATTGCGCGGATCCGGAAGTTTTTCTGACACCGAGAGACTGCCCAAGCTTTTACTGAGTTCTCTCTAGCTCTGATGAGTGGGCCGGGCCATAGGGATGCCATTTAAGCAAGGGCATCCCCCATCCCCACACTGGCCTTGGCCAACCGCGCGTGACTGATTACATCAACGTCTGATTACTACTCCCATCACCAATTCCCTCATGAAACATCTTCGACATTCATTGACATTTATTAGAGGGAAATTGCCTCTTTTCCCTAAGAATACTACAAACAGACATCTCTCTGCTGTATTTTTCAGGATGGCCTCGTCAGAACGCACATACCCTCTCCGCAAACCCAAAAACCACACTCTTCCAATTCCTCGATGGCATCTCACGTTTGATAGTGACATCAATTATGTCTACACCACATATATTGGTATTCAACAGCATTCGAAGAGTGGAGATTCCGAACCTGCTCGCCGTCGGGCAATTGAAGCGGTTCAATCATGGCTAAACAGTGACGATGGCCCTACTGTTTCAGAGCGGTTTGCGCTCCTCGATGGAAACGACGATAAGAATGTGGCGATTTGGGTTTGTTACTGGCAATCCAAGGAGAGTTCCGAGAAGGGCTTAAATCTGAGCTCCATTTACTCCAATTTGCCAGATACTGGCCGTGACTCGATCGGTATTTGGCAAGAAGGGTTTTCATCTGCTACGTCACGGTTGGAAACCAACTACTCTGGCCTTGATTATCTCCCCGGACTAGCGCGATTACCAAACACCAATACTCCAGAGCACGAACTAGCTACGTACTGGGGGGCGGCAAGAGATAGAATTCCGGCCTCCGCACACGATCTGTTCCCCAAGGTGGAGACGAATCCCCCACAGATCATCCCCAAAGGACTCGGACAGCACCTCGTGGGGACAAATTCCGCCAACGTTGTCCATATCCGCACAGGCCAATTCTGGGCGAACTGCAACGCGGAGGAGAGCGCATCGTATGAGGAGAAGCTTGAACCAACCCTCAGAGGCGGCCTTCAGTATTTGTGGGACAACCCCGCCGACACTGGTGCCATGGGACTTCGTTACCTTTTAAATCAAAAAGGTGATTCCATGGAGGCTGACTATTCCCAGAGGGAATCATGCGTAACTGGATATTTCGCCAACCTGGAAAATTTGGAGGGGTGGGCAAAGAGTCATCGGTCGCACCTTGCAATTTATCGCGGGTCGTTGGCTCACGCCAAAACGTTCGGCTCGGAGAGGAAGTTTCGAACTTGGCATGAGGTGTCTGTGTTAAGGGAAGGGGATGCGAAATTTGAGTACATAAACTGTTTACCGGAGACGGGTGTCATTAAGTTTATCCAGCTTGAGGAGAAGAATTAATAATTGGAAGTGGTCGCAAATGCAGACCGGCCAAAGGATTCCATATTATATCGCAGTGAGCGGGCGCCCCTGTAGTTTACCGCTAATTTAAACCTGTTTTACCGGTAGTTGTTGATACGAGATGTGCCTTCGGCAGATGACCCGATGGTGAACGGGGCGTGCGACGACCGAGTAAGTCACAGATGCTATGCACCCTGCGCTGTCATCTTTTGATGATAAGCGTGTGGAATCATCTAAGCTCAAGACGGGCAAAGGAGTGCAATCAACGGTGGGAGATTTTCGCGGCCCCCGCCCTAAGGGTAAATGATTCCAAACGTCGAACCATTGACTATGCCGATTACGGGCGGGCGGCGCGACGAGATGCGGGGTTGGTGCGTTGTGATGCGTGGGTGGGTGACATTCCGCGCAATCATGGCGGCGGGGGTCTTTGGTTGTCCACACAAGACACAGGGTTGAGATGTCCCTAGCAATTGCCCCTTTGGCCACTTGCGTTCTGGCCAAGGCCAACTCAATTGTTGATTCCAAGGATTCGGAAGCGTCTGGATATATATGAAGCCACATTCCGAACCGCAGCCTTCGTCATCAGCTGACTTTCGGTGCGCGCCGTCGCCGCACTGCCTTGGCGTTACTAATCGGATTGTTGCTATACGCGCCCACATGAGTAGATCTCTAGACCGGGACGCTCCCGGTCGAACCCCCACCGACCATGGTTGCTTTGCATTCCTCAAATTTAGCGGTTCCGATCCCGAAAGATTGAGCCTGAGCGTGTTACTCATCACCAGATGAGTACACACGTTTGACTAGACCAATTAGTTTAGATTTAGGGCCATTTTGATTGGCCAGCTGCCGCTGTTGTCTAACCACGGGCGAGGGGTTTGGAATCCTTTATTTAAAAAGCCTGATGAGTAGATGAATATAAAGCTGTGGAATAGCCCTCTTTCATGATCATTTACTTTGCAACTTATCCAACCTTCCAATCTTCAACCTTCAACCTCAGCAACCAATTCCCTCCGTCAACCATGCTTCTTCGACCAGACCACGCGGAGCCCAGCCTCAAGGTGCTCCGAAAGTTGATTCGGGAGAATGCACTTGGCCAGATCACCACCGCTATCCCCTCATCATCATACCCATTCCTCCAAGTCAGTCACATTCCTTTTGTGCTAGACGTCGAAGATGAGGAAAGCGAAACCGAGCTCGGCCGCTTGAGATGCCACATGGCCCGCCAAAACCCCCAGTGCAAGGCCATGATCGACCAATTGACCGAGAACCCATCTCTCAACAACGTCATCGAACAGGAAGTGGTTGTCATCTTCACATCCCCGGTTCAGCACTACGTGACGCCCAAGTTTTACACAGAGACAAAGCCTTCCACCGGAAAGGTGGTGCCTACTTGGAACTACGCCGCCGCGCAGGTTTACGGAAAGGCCAAGGTCTACTTCGACAGCAAGTCTGAGGAAACCTCCAACTTCCTCCAGCAGCAAATGGAAGATCTCAGCCACTTCGCGGAGGCGAACATCATGGGGTATACCGGAGGTGACAATCTCAGCGAATGGAAAGTCTCGGATGCTCCCGACAAATACATTGAGATTATGAAGAAGGCCATCATTGGCGTCGAAATCGAAATCACCCGACTCGAGGGAAAGTTCAAGATGGACCAGGAAAAGAGTGCCGGCGACCGAGCAGGTGCGGTCAAGGGATTTGCCAGGTTGGAGTCTGAGGCGGCACAGGGCATGTCCAAGCTGATCAAGGAACGAGAGGATATCTGGGAGGCGACAAAGGCAGCTAAGAAGACGGCGGCAGCTTAACCTTACATCATCATTTACAGCCTGATTCGGTTTGAAATGGTGGCTTGGACGGTCGGGCGTTTTCATGGCAACCCTCGGGAGCATATAGAGGAGATTTACAATGGCTGGCGCTCTGGGAATACGGACAACTGGGAATGGAAATGTCTCGTGGTATCTGCATACATAAATGCGCGTCTCCGTGGACTACTAGCCATGGAATATGATATTTTTATTCTACATTTTTCTAGTTGGGTTTCATCGCTTGAATTTATCATATTTCATTATCTGATCTAGTTTGCATAACCCAATTACTCAGAACTCCTGAAATTCGATTTTGATGAATGTTTTCCAGAACTTGATACATGGCCGCCCTGAAAATTTGGTTGTTACTGAAGTTCTGCATTTGCACAACATTCCACTTCCGGGTCCTCCTTTTTATCTGCCCCTTCCCCCGTTGACTCATCGTACCAGGACTTTTGGTCCCAAGGAGAAGTCTGCATTTTTGTCTTCAGACTTGCAATGCCCTGGCTTGCGAATTCTATTCCACGCTCCCAGTTCTCCTCCAATATCGCCGTTTTAATGTCATGGCAGCTAAAAAGAAGATCATCCTGGTTCCACTCATCCAAACGGCTGATCAAAGGTTCCAAAGTTTGTATCGCTTCCTCCTTGTCGGCCTGAATCATGCAATGATGGACTTTTTCTAGAGGCTCTATCCAATGCCGCAGGTTTCTATTGCGAATCTCCTGGTACAGTTGGACGAATGTTTCTTGTTGGTGTTGATCAATGGGCCTCCCAAAACTGTTTTGCCAGTGAGGTGTTTTGATCGTCAAAATGAACATATCCCACGGTGTGTCATCGTCCGAGTCCTCGTGCTGGGTGTTGACACCAGATATTTGCAGGCTTCGGAGATATTCTAGGAATTGAGTATCCGGCCAAGAAGCTGCATAATGTAAAATGTTGAGTCCTCTATTATCCACAGGAAGCAGATACGCCCCTGCTTGTACGAACCAGCTAAAAGCGGCTGCATTGCCCCGGAAAAGTGAGAAAAATGCTGGCGTATGCCCATTTTGGTTTCGCGCCTCGAGGTCTGCCCCCGCTGCCACAAGCAGACGTATCTTTTCTCGGTTGTCCACTTCATTTCCGATTAGTGACCCAAGGATATGCAATGGTGTTTGTCCTGATTCGTCAGGAAGCGAAGGAGATGCACCCGCCTTCAGTAACTCAAAGCATACATCTGGGCTACATGTCATGGCACCATGGAGTGCCGTTTGGCCGTTATTGCTCTTTAGATTTACTTGACACTTAGCCGCAATGAGTCTTTTTGTAAATGCCAAATGGCCATGGTAGGCGGCGTGCATTAAGGCTGTAGCACCCTCATAGTCCCTACAGTTGATATCTGCGTTTGCTTTGATCAGGGCTTCCAGGGCCGCCATATTGTTTTGCTTGGCGGCCAGATGTATGGGTGCGAATCCAAGATGGTCAACTTCATCCACGGCCCATGGTTGACGTTGGAGCTCTTTTTCGATGCTCTCCCCCTGTAATAGAGCGTCGAACAAATTCGTTCTTCTTTCTGCGACTCCATCGTGATTTGCCCACGATTTGGCCAAGGTGAGCAAATTGGTCTCTCTATCATTGAGCTGTGGGGATTGTAAATAGTAACTTGCTGCATAGAATACACCACTGCTTAGGGTTAGTGACATACACAGATTTGAAAGGCAAAATTCTGTCTACCTAGGTAATCGTTGTCGAGGTAGCAGGCTTTTCCATACTACCTTTAACAGCACCTCCAAGAAGTCAAATGCTGCGAGGTGAATTGCAATCTGAGAATCCGAATGAGTTTATCAGAGGCTAGATCTCGTCACGGAGGGTTATTGAATGGTGCTGAACTCACCTCTGCGAGTCCTTTCCCTGTTACGGTTTCTTCGTCTGGGAAGACATCAAATCCAGACTTCATGAATTCTAGTATGACTTCCGCTGGCTTAGATGTGTATCTTAATACCTCGGCACCGACCGGAATGAGTCTTCTTGGTCGTAACCAAAAGCTTAGCCTGATGTCTGGCCATTTTCGACCAAACCAACCGGATGTCTGTGTCTGGTATTTGAAAGGCACTCTAATGTTACCCTTGCACTCCTCGACGCAAACCTTCGGGTAGTCGTGGCGCGACTTGGCTTTGGTGCTGAGATTCCAGCCTCCAAATATTGACTCCATCCAGCCTGCATTTCTGTTACGGGCATGTTGGAAGTGACAATGACATTGGCATGTCTCTAAGCACCCACTCAGCGTCATTGGTGTAATGCCGTCCCAAAAGGTCAATTCGGATTGAACTATGGCTCCATAATTGGGAGGTCTCGCTTCCGGTTGGTACACTGGTGGACTCGGTGATTTCTCGACTTTGTTGGGTTTGGAGGCGAGGGATTGGCGGTTATCAGCCGCACCAGTGTCTGGTAACTCTTCAAGCCTCCCTGAGTCTATGCCTTGGACACGATCCTTGACTAGAATCTCGAGCATGGTCTCTTGCTGTGTCATAAATTGGCCAAGACGTTGGTGGAAGAGCACCTTCCTAGTACAGAGTTAGTCATTAGCGCTTCTCACAGACCTTCAGTGGCATACTCTTCTCTGTCGTTGCATATGACATTTTGCTGTTCAAGCCCTAATACGACACCAAGGTCCTGCTTGACGCGGGAGGCTCGGTCGCGAAGTTTCTGTATCTCATTTGCTTCCAGAAGCCATCGGTGTTTCTTGGCCCTTGGGATTTTTTCATTGCCAGATTCGCGCGTGCATTTCTTTTGGACACTTCGCAGATCATTTAGCAGGTTTTCCAGCTGCTTCTCGACAATATTTATGACTGGTTGGTGTGTCAGGTTGGGGGAAGCGTTCTTGACCATATATTCGAGCACAACGAGCTTGTGGAAGCCATTAGCTTTGGTGTTGAAACCGGACCGTGATCGGCTGAGTTGATGGTCTCACCTCATTTGCAAACTCTTCATATTGACTTTGAGCTTCGGGTATCTCTTTGATCAAATCCACAAATTTCTTAGTCGCGACTATGCCCTGGACAACCGAAATCGCGCTTGATATTGTTGAGAGTGGATCCATTGAAATCAGGACGGACGGCAGGAGAAGGGTGCTCGTTGAAGGATAATTGAAAGGGAGAGAGATAGAGATGTCCTGATCACCGGAGGGGCTTTTAGTTGTTTCGCAACATATCACAACCTGATACTCGGCGCTTAATATGCATGCCCCGAGGCTTGGCCGCCAATCATCTCGCGCCACAACCGAGACGGGCCGCCGCGGTCGGGAAAATGGGCCGCACAACGGTGGAGACCCTTGTGGAAGTACAAATAGAAAACAAGCCTTTGTTCTATTTATTTCGGGGTGCAGATCAATGGAATTTTGGCCGTCAATAATGGCAGCGGAGTGGCCAGCTATGGATAGCTACCGGCGCCACTAACCATTCTGGGGCGCAACGACACCTGCAGTCGGCAACGCGCTTGTCCCTCTCTCAAGATTTTTTAAAAAAAAATTAGACAAATTTCTATTCTAAGTTTGAAACATACAAAACATCATTAATTGTCCCAAAGTTTTCCTTGATGGTTCTAGAAGAAATGAACCTTTGGAGTAAGGTGATTGATCCTGCCTTATCATTTGTTCCGCTTGCACGAGACCCACCAAATGGCTGGTGGCCTGGCATTGCCCCAGTGCACTGATCACTATTATCCTGTTAGTATTCGCATGATCGGATATTTATGTGCGTATTCCATACTTTATATAAAAGTTTCCTGCTGAGAAGCGCAAACCCTCCGTTGCAGCTGAGATAGCATCTCGGTCAGTCGCGAAAACGGAACCGCTGAGAGCAAACTCGGACGTTTCGTCAATAAGTCTGAAGAGATCGTCGCCGTATGCCCTGTCACCATAAGTGTATACCGCGACCACTGCCCCGAAGATTTCTTTGCTCAAAAACTCCGATTTGGGGTCTGTCGTTGTTAGAATTGTTGGTCGCTGAATAAATGTTAGCGCGAGTCATTCAAGCCGAACGCATAGGCGGCAGGTTAACTTGCAATGTAATATCCCACGCTGTCATCGCACTCGCCACCATAGACTATTTCAACATCTGGAGCAGCTCTGGCCTTGGAAATGAAGCCAGAAATTCTATCAAAGGCTGCTTGGTTGATGACAGGCCCACAGAAATCTGTGATCTTGGAACCCATAGTCAATTTTGAGGTTTCGTCCTTTAAAATGGAAATAAACTCGGCGGAGAGGCTGGAAGGGACATATACTCGAGAGCACGCACTGCACTTTTGGCCTTGATATTCGAACGCGGCTCGCACCGTTTTTAATGCAGCATCTCGCACATTGGCAGTGGGGTGGAGGAGATGGAAGTTCTTTCCGGACGTCTCGCCAATGAGACGCGGGTAGGATCGCCAGAAACCAATTTTGTCGCCGATCCTTTTCCACAGAGACTGAAACACCTGCGTGCTTCCCGTGAAGTGGAGAGAACCAAAGTCTTTGCTCGAGAGGACTGCATCCGTTACAACGTTTGCGTCTCCCGGAAGGAATTGCAAAACGCCGGGGGGGAGACCAGCCTCTTTCATAATCTTGTTAAACAGCCAGCTTGATAAGATAGCCCCTGGGCTTGGCTTCCAGATGACGACGTTGCCGACAATTATCGGGGCAAGGACAAGATTAACGGCAAGTGCTGTGAAGTTGAAAGGAGAAACTACATAAACGAAACCATCAATGGGACGTTGCTCCGACCGGCTATTATATATCAGACATGGCTGCGATCGAATATGAAGGGCAGATACCTACTTCCACACCTCCGGAGCGTTAAAAGGGGGCTGTGATTGCTGATACAGTTGCTGAGCCAAAGCAGGGAATGTCTTGAGGAAGTCGATGGACTGAAATGTTTAGTAGTTGCGATATACACTCAAGACAGGATGAAAACTGACTTCGGCAACGCAGTCGATGTCTCCTTGATAGAGATTCTTGCCTTGGCCAATCATGGTAGTGGCCATCATCTCGTTGCGATATTTTGTGGAGATCAAGTTTGCCGCTCTATAATAGATTGCTGCCTTCTCATGAAGAGGAGTTCGGCTCCATGTCTTTTTGGCCTCCAGAGCGCCCTCAATAGCCGACATAACTTCCTTTTTTCCAGCAAGGCGGTAGTTGGCAATACATTGGGTCTTGTTGAATGGGCTGATTTGTTTTTGTCGGACTAAATGGTCAGCGGGTACCTTCAAGCCGTCAATAAATCAATTTGATACCGATAATAACTTCTAGGGAGGTAAATATCTCACCTCTTTTCCGTCGATGTATGGAAGCACCTCTTCTGGCTTCCTGGCTATGAGCTGGTCAATAGCTCTCTGAACTGCGACCCTTGCTGGGGAACCAGGTTCGAATGGGGTCTTGCATAATCTCAGTCATATTATCAGATGTATACCATATCGGAAGACTTACAAATGGCTCATTTTTGAGCTCTGGTAGATTGAAGGCTCCAAGAACTGACATTCCGCCCTTGTAATACGATGTCCTAAGATAAAATGATTCTTTACTCCTAGAGGCAAGCTAAAAATGTATGTGACATTTAATTGAACATGTGATAGCGTTTTTTTATAAAATAGCCAATCTCATAATGAATAATAAAGTGTCAGTAGTAGAAACTTAGTGCGTGTGGTTCGTCGTGGCTCGGCCCGAATTTGATCAATTCTCGGCGCGAGGCTTGAAAGCGTGGTTCCACAGCGAATGTCCGCTTGCAACGACTGACACCCCAACTTCACGCGGGGTAACCCACCAGCCCCAGTGTTGAAGGTCGCCTTCGCACAGCTGCTGCTGTTGACAAGGACTGGCTTCCTCGGGAAATCGTCTCCGATAATGATAAAGATCTCGCACCGAGATTTGACGTTAACTCACTACAGCGGCTATCTGTCACGCGTAAGCCTGGACCGTCAGAGTCGGCCTAGCTATCTTAGAGATGCTGGACTCTCGCTCTCCTGTTACTTCCAAAGAAAAAGTATTAAAAATTAAAGATAAAGTAAAAATTGTTCTATCCATAGAGTTGAGTGCTTGCGTGTGTATGATTTCAAGCTCCCAAACATTACGCATCTCACTGTCATCAACCAAAAACAGCTCAGCAATATGCCAAGTTCCGGTGCAGCGTCAGTGATTTTTCATCGCCATTTGACGAAATCTTACAACACTGCATCAGGCGGGAAAGGTGTATACATTCAAACAAAAGATGACCAGCTAGTACTCGATGGAAGCAGTGGTGCCGCTGTTTCGTGCCTTGGCCATGGCCATCCGGCTGTCATCAAAGCTATTATCGATCAGGCCCAACGCATGGCATTCGCACACACCTCTTTCTTCACAAGTGAGCCTGCAGAGGAGCTTGCAGCTCTTCTTCTCGAACAATCACCCGATGCTTTTAGCAAAGTGATGTTTATGAGCTCTGGTGAGAGAGCAGGCGGTTTACTCTGATGAGAAATATATGGAGCATTGACGACTAACAAATCACCAGGTTCCGAGGCAGTCGAGTCAGCGCTGAAGTTGGCCCCAGCACGGTCGCAGCCGTTATAGTTGAGCCTGTGGTTGGCGCAACGCTGGGTAGTGTTCCTGCTGCTAAGGGATACCTGCAGGGCTTGAAGATTCTGTGCGATCGACTTGGAGCCCTGCTCATTTTCGATGAAGTCATGTGTGGCATGGGTCGCACTGGAACCCTCCATGCGTGGCAGTCTCTCGGGGGCGCATCACCTCACTTGCAAACGATCGGAAAGGGCCTTGGCGCCGGTTATCAGCCCATATCTGGGCTTTTGATCGACCAGAAAGTGTATAGCACGGTCAAGGCTGCGTCTGAGACCAATCCATTTGTGAGTGGCCACACTTACCAGGGCCACTCAATTGGATGCGCTGCGGCTCTCGCGGTTCAGCGAACAATAATTGCCGAGAATCTTCTCCAGAATGTTCAGGTTATGGGGAGCGTTCTGAGAACTGAATTGTGTGATCGGACACCAAATTTGAAGGAAGTTCGTGGAGTTGGCCTGTTTCTTACCGTAGAATTTACACCGGTGGAGGGTGGACTCATTTCATCGCAAGTCGCAGCCAAGTGTCTAGAGAATGGCGCTGCCGTGTATCTGTGCTCTCCAGCGGTAGATGCAATCTTGTTTGCTCCTCCATTCATTATCTCGACATCCGAAGTTACCAAATTGGTTGACATCTTCATTAAGTCTACAAATCAGGTCTTAGAATTGAGAAATCAAGCTTAGGACATTGGAATCGGCTAAAACAGTAGGGTTCCCAACGGTTGTTCTTAGCAAGCAATATTTGACTATTTGCCACGTTGAAATTTCCATTATAAGAGCATATTCCCAGTGCAATAATTCCTTGGGCACCGGAATATTAAAGAGGCTTGTAATCTTGCCTGCTGCTTTCTATTTTTTTTTTTGCTTTGGTGACAAATGTGAAATGCAATCAGCATTATGGTGAAACTATGGTGAAGCTACCCTAGAAGAACCTGTGCTATGTAACCCCCCTCCCCCCCTAAAACTGCGGGGTAAATGGGCCATCGCTAGCGCATCCACCCCACATGCAGGTATCATTGGGCTCGTCTCCAGGCCGAGTGCGCTGTAGATTAGTAGATAAGACCCCCAGATAAGTGGCTTAAACGCCGCCTCTTCCCTCAGCGCCGAACTCTCCACGTTTCTCGTCATCTCCAACGGGTCCGGCTAAGAAATGTCAAGGCTCAACTCGACCCGTGTTTCCTTGATGGAGGAAGACGGAGGTCAGATGGGGAGCGAACAGCCGCTCCTTCTCGACCCTCAACTCGAACCGCCCCCCAAGCGTCGGAGACGAGGCCGGATATACTCTGTGTGTAACTCCCGGCACATCGGCGTAACCCCCCATTCATGACATTAATACTGATATTACTTTCTGGTCTAGGGTTGTGGCACATGTCGCGTTCGTAAAATTAAGGTGTGCATTACTTTCCTCTGCCAGTTACGTCAGTACGGTGCTTCGCCTAACACGCTTCGCAGTGTGATGAACGCCGTCCGAGATGCAGCAACTGTGAGAGATCTCGCCGCCACGTTTGTGATGGCTACGAGGACGCCTGCTCCAATGCAAGCACCTCAGTAATGTCTCCTCAGAATCCACCAGATTGGGTAGTTCCGGAAGCTTCTGTTTGGGATGTCATCCAGGGCCTCTCTCATGCCTACGCGAATGACTTTATTCCATGGGTGGCGGATGATGAAGAGATAGGCATCGACTCCTTGGACTCTTTCCACTTCGGTCAAGGACCACGGACACCGGAAGCGTCCATCTTGAACCTGCGTCATAACGAGTCTGGGCCCAATGAGCAGGGTGCGTCCCTCGAGACTTTGCGGGATGATCAAAATACCGGGGTTCAGTTGACGCTGCCTTTACAACCCACCGACAAGGACATGGCATCATCCGCCGACAGAGTCCTGTTGAATCATTATCGGACGCACGTCTGCCAATTGATGATGCCGACATTAGCCCCTTCAAACAATCCATGGCTTCGATTATATCTCCCTCTTGCGTTGCAAAAGTCAAAGAACCCTTCCAGTACTGTTCTCATGTACGCAATTCTATCAGTCGCTGCTTTTAACAGGGGACACCTTTCCTCAACGGACACGGCAATTTATCAGAAGCAAGGCAAGGAATACAAGAATAAAGCAGTTGCACTGTTAAGGTCCATCCTTGATACCAAAATCATGTCCCAGGAAGGCTTTAGTGAGAAGGATGCGAGACAGGCACTGATGGCTGCCGCATTGACATTGACCACTGCCGAGGTAAGTTTTCGCTCAAGACCACGACACTCATTTTGACTAACAGCAATTTCTTTTATTTAGGTATTTAGCGGATCAAGTAAAGGTAACGGATATGAATATCTGCAATTATGTAAGCGTGTCATCCGAGTTACTGGCGGCCAAAACTGGTGGTTATCAGACCCTTCTTGTGTAACTCTCCTCCAAATATTTCGCTGTCTGTGGATTGTATCGTCTACTTCTAGGTGGTCAAGGATGGTAGACCAGGCTCTAGAAGAGCAGAACAACCAGTCCAATCAAGATGCCTCCATAGGAACTCCCACCTCGGAGATCGATGAAGACCCATCTAGCCCAAATCAAATTATTCCAGTGGGAGAATACACTCTGGATATTACCTTTGGGATTTCGATGAAGACATTGCGGTGTCTTAACCTCATTACAGATCTCGAAAAAATCAAGACAGGCCTGTCTGTAGGAGAATCTTGGCCTCGACACCACATGACTACGTTGCGTCAATTGGAATCCAACATATTTGATGTTTTGGACGACCCCGATGCTTTCGCTGGAGAATCTGCCATACAATCACCGGCTTCCCGGGAAATGCCCAGCTATATTGCCACAGTCATCAAAGATAATCACGTCTGGGCATTTCATTACAGCACAGCCATCTTCTTTCGACGAGCCATATGCGGTGGATCTGCAGAGATGAAACCTTCTGTAGAAGGCCACTCCATAAACGGACTAGCAAAACGTCCAACTGGCCAATATTTAGTCTCCAAGGCTTTGGAACAATTGGAAAATATCGACGCTCTGTCCCAAGACATGGCGATTGCGAATACGCTGTGGCCCGGTTTTATTGCTGCCGTCGAAGCAACAGACAGAGATCTACGCCACCGAGCTCTGATTTGGCTTGCACGGGCAAAGCGACATGGTATCGGCAACATTAAGCAAGCCACCTTGCTCGTCATGGAAGTATGGAGAAGGGTTGACCGCCAGCTTGGGGCTGGCACAACTCACAAAGGGCTAGAGGCCGAGCTTGGCACGGTAGATTGGAGAGAAGTCATGCGTGAGAAGGACATGTATATTATGCTGACATGACGTCTGCTGGAATGCTGCAACTAATGCACGTACTTCAAATAAAATCTTTTTTGCCATGAAATCAAGGTGAGAATGGAGCGGGCCTTGTATACGAAATGCGATCATTACTACTGGGACGGATTGAAGGAGATGAATTTGGTACGCTCCATCGTTAACCACTTAACGTATCTATCTATACTCAATAATACATATGGCGATCCCAAATTCATTCACCCAGAATCTCCACCAACTTTTCCTGCAGCGGTTTGTGCCACAGCGGCTTATTTTTGTACACGGCTACATCATCGGGGTAGCTGTCAATGTTCGTTCTTAGTGCCTTTGCAATTTCCAGATCCTGGATAACCTCGGTAATTGGGGTTACATATGTTCTAATGCTGAACAGCAGCGCTCGTGTCTTCGGGAGACGTTGCAAAACCTGGCGTTCCACGCGAAGGTGGAGATCTTTCAAGTCTGGGGTAGCAACCTGGTCGGGGGTCAGGTTATGATGAGAGTGACGATGGAACAGCTCGTCTGAGTCGTCAACCGCGTAGTTGAATCGACAAATAGCTGACTCGACCTTTAGTTGCATAAAGAATCGGTCCATTGACTTGGCTAACTTGGACTCATACTGTGGTACCTTGCCAGCATGAATCTCCCAGAGGTTCGCTCCTATGCGCTCCTCAATCTTGAAGCCAGCTATGCTTAATGTTAGCAAAATGTCTCGTACCTTGACTAGTTGAGGTACTAATAACAAGGCTTACCTGGAAAGCAAACGCCGGCTGCTCTTAATGTTGTCAATCCGGTCTCAAAGTCATTGTACAGCAAGAAGAAGTCTTCGGTTGCCAGGAGGCCCATGACCTCGAGCGGGTGATGCTTCTCCCAAGTCGCAGCATTTCGGTCAAGATCCCATACGTCTCCAGTCACTAGATTTTCGATCGTGTGTTCGTTTTTAAGTCGAAACATGGTAGGATATCTCCGAACGAGTGTTTCCTTGAGCAAATCAAGAGCTTCAAAGGCTCCATCATCACACCCAGGCAGAACTCGGAGAACATTATCGCGCTGCTCCGCATACAGCTTTTTCTTGAGTTTGTACTTGTCCAGGTAAGTATCGTCAAGCTCGATCCAGTTCTCTACGTCAGTCCTCTTGAGGCCTAAAATTTCACCAAACTTCGTTAGACCGGTTTCACAGCGAAGCGTAAATAGGGCGGGTTGGTACCCATTGTGACATGATACGGCCCATTTTGCCACGGCCGATAAGGTAGTTGATGTTGTTGTGTCCAGTCAAAATCGTCCCTGATTGGTTTGATGCAAGATACATTAATGAAGGACGACTCGGCTGATAAATTAAATAGCTGGTTAGACTTGGAACAAATATCAGGCGCGGCATTACTAACCCCCTTTCCTCGTTACTTGCACGGGTTGTTGCCGACTTTTTTTAAGAGACAAGATTGTCCACGTAATTGCCACGCCTCCCAAGAGGGCTCCAATCAAGAATCCCAAAAGCATGTTCAAGGTATGGAATGCGATGGACAGAAAACCTGCAATGTGCTGCGGGGCGCTGATGCCGAATAGTCAGATCTAAATGAGGGATGAATGATCTGTGTATACGTGATGGGAATCATATTGGCTATTTCCGAATTTTAGCTCTTATCATTCCTGTAATCAAGCTTTATGGGCTAAATCTGGCGTGTTTACCACTTACACTGCCCCTCTCGATCTCAAAGTGCAATAGCGTGGGTTGGCCAGAGGAGTTCGGGTATTGGCCATAACGCCACTAGAAGAAAAGCTCGGCCCGAACTTCAGCGTCGTAGTTCGGCCAAGATATTTCTTATTTGTCCAAGAACACTGGATAAAGCGAACCGTCCAGACTAAGCTTGGCTTCCGTTGGGAAATCGGGTCGTGGGATCAATAGCATAGGATCGGTTAGGATGAAGTAGATGAGCGACATTTGCCCTTCGAATCTTGCCTCTCGCATAGATGCGACTCAGAGCGCTGATTCCGATTTTTCGATAAACCATCGCCCGATACCGATTCCGGATATACTTTGGACTTATGTGCAATAGCTGGCAGTGACTAAACCGCCTTCAACGAAATGCTTAGTGTCATGCCTATCTTCACTTTTTCTTCTTGCTCGATTGCGGGCATTTATTTCCTGAGGCTAGACAGCCATAAAAAGCCGTGTCTATTAGGGGTGAGTGGTAAGTTCCGTAAACAGGTCACGCGTGCGTAGGTAGCCTCCCACCAGCGAACTGCGGATCAAGCGCGGAGTAATTCAAAGCGAGTGCGAGCTTGGTTGGTTATCTGAACGCACGCTAGACCCCAAATAACCTTATCCCCTCGCGCCGAAGTTTCAAACTCGATCTCCCGCCTTCGCGTGGAAATTTGGGTGCAGTTCTCTCTTTGCAAATGGACTAATAAAGGGTAGATGAATTCACACAGGGGTAAGCTGAAGTTGGAGCCCCCCGGATTTCATTGCCTTTTCCCCAGGTCTTGGCGGTCTAGATACTATCTCTGTTAACGAACACTCTACTTGGCATCTGACACCGACGTGTTCGACGCATATACATCTAAATACAACAGGGTGCCTGACTGGAATTGCATCACCAGAATGCATTCCGAGGGTCTTCCCCAACAGCTTCTCTCAAATTTGAAGAATATGCCTGACAGAAAAGATGAAGGCCAGCCAGACATGAAGCGCACTAACAGCAATTCGGTTGGGCAATCCATAGCCGTAAACAGCGGATCCCATCTCCAGCGTCGACTCAATAACCGCCAAATCCAACTCTTTGCCATCGGTGGAACCATTGGACAGGCAGTGTTTGTGTCCATGGGCACACCGCTTGCCAAAGGCGGTCCTGGCAGTCTACTGTTGGGCTATCTTCTATACTCCTTAATCATGGGCATGGTAGTCAATTGCGAGGCTGAAATGGTCACCTTCATGCCTGTTCCGGGTGCTTTGATCCAACACGCCGGCAAGTGGGTTGATGAGGCATTTGGTTTCATGATTGGCTGGAATTACTTCCTTTGGTTCGCCCTCACGATACCATTTGAACTTGTCGGCGCAAGTTTGGTCTTGAAATTTTGGCGTGACGATATCCCAACTGTGGCGATAATCTGTGCCATGATTGTGTTTTACACGTGAGTCTGCACTTAGCCGTCTGAGTGTGAACAGAGCCTCTTGCCTGGTTACTTGACGAACGTCTGTGGCTAACGTCGACCAACTTCCTAGAATTCTCAATATCGTGGCAGTGAACTGGTTCGGTGAAGTAGAATTCTGGATGTCTCTTGGTAAAGTATTTTTGATATTAATTGTCTTCAGCTTTACCTTCGTCACTATGATCGGTGGTAACCCTCAGCACGATGCTTACGGTTTTCGCTATTGGAAGAACCCGGTAGGTGGCCTTCGACTTCCGTGACCACATCCCCGTCAAAACACTAACTTGGTGGGGTCATCTAGGGTTCCTTTCTCGAATACAACAGCACAGGTTCTCTGGGCAGGTTCCAGGGTTTTCTGGCTTGCTTCTTCAATGCCAGTTTTGTGGTTGTTGGCCCCGAGTCAATCTCCGCCATTGCTGGTGAAGCCATCAACCCCCGGGTCACAATAAAGAATGCGTTCACCACAATGTACATTCGTTTCTTGATATTCTTCGTTGGATCTGCTCTGTGTATTGGAATCGTACTCGCTGCTAATGACCCCAAATTGGTCGCCATCCTGAACGGCATTTCCAACGCTGCTGATTCCGCCGCTGGTTCCCCATATGTCATTGCCGCAAGTAATTTGGGCATTTCAGTTCTTCCTAGTCTGATAAATGCTCTTCTCCTCACTAGCATCATTTCGGCAGGAAATAACTACGTTTTCGCTGCGTCTCGTGGCCTATACGCCATGGCCGAGCGCGGATTTGCTCCTTCGTTCCTTCTCAAAACTACTCCCAGTGGCGTACCCTACTACTCCCTTGGTATAACCATACTATTCTGCGCCATCGCATTTTTACAACTTGACAACTCTACTGTGCGAGTTTACAACTGGTATGTCATCAGACTCAAAATACCCCACGCCACTGAGGATACTAATACGACTGTCCAGGTTGATCTCCTTGACCACTGCTGCCGGACTGATTACATTCATCACAATGACCGTGACTTATATATTCTTTTACAGGGCTCTGAAGGCGCAAGGAGTTGACCGCAACACACTCCCATATCGTGGCTGGGGCCAGCCGTACATGTCTTACATCGCAACAGCATTTCTAGTAACAATCCTGTTTGCGTTCGGCTACGAATCATTCATCTCGCCGTTCAGCGTCTCTGATTTCTTCATCAACTATACATTTCTGATATTGTCTCCCGTGACGTTTATATTCTGGAAGGTGGTGAAGCGTACCAAATTTATCGATCCAGAGGATGCGGATCTGGTCTGGGAACGTCCTGCGATTGATGCCCACGAGGCGACTATTACTGAGCTAACAGTTGGCTTCTGGCACGAGATTTTGGGCTTGATGACTTTTGGAAGAAATAAAAAGACATCAGTAAGCAATGGTTGATTATGATCTCTGGGTTTACGAGATGTGGGATGTAAACTTTTGACGAAAGCTCTCGGTCGTTGGCGAAGATGATTGGAGAGTAGTATCTAAATGTACCTATTATTAATGAAGTATTAACTCATAGCTATATCTTGACACTCTATTTTTGGCGTGGCATGACATGAAATATGTATTTTCCATTTGGTTAAGTGCACACACATTGCTCGAGTGAGTTTTGCCATTGGGTCTAGTTAAGATTTGGACATGATGATGTTGTCGCCACCACCAGCATGATTATGTAGGAGACAGCCACCTCAAATGGTAATATTCAACCATCGATAATATCACCCAATTTTTTCGTATACAGTACCGCCAATTGACATCTGGACTTGTGTTCCCTAAACCCTGTTAAATGATAACAAAGCTCGGGACGAACTTAATAGATGTTACCCCGCAAAATGTTCACCGAACTAAAGGCCCCCCATTTTCGGGCCGAAATTCGGGTTCGCTTCTGGCTCGTCTGTTCGTACTCGTGACAGTAGCAGTACAACCATTCTCTATAGGAAACCCGTCTGCAACTACATGGTGCATATAAGTCCTAATTTATTACACGTGAAATTGTTCAAGGTTGCAAACTCATCTCTACAAGACCGTCTCAACGCGGTCATCTGTCGCGAATAGCTCGATTCACGTTCTCCCCACTACATAGATGAACAGGCGGAGCACCCTCAAATCTCCAGAACATCATCATGACCTCCGAGAACAAATTGAGCAAATCTCAGGCCAAAGCCTTGCTGGAAAGTCCAATTGGCCAGACAATCGTGGCGCAAATGAACCAAGACCCCGGCATTCCGCAGACTATCAGCACAGTCTCATCTTGGCAGGTCCCGCACCACCCAGAGGTTGGTCATATCCAATCAGAATCCCTGCCCTCCACCTCGGACTACGTTGTCATTGGCTCGGGCGTGGCAGGTTACGGCGTTACCAAGTCACTTCTTGAGCATTCGACCTCTGAGGGCTCATCCATCACGGTTCTAGAGGCTCGAGGGCTTTGCAGTGGAGCTACAGGCCGAAACGGTGGCCAGCTGGTCAAGCCTTACCCGAGCCGATTTGTTCAACTTACTAAAGATTTTGGCCTTGAACTTGCAATCAAAGTGGCTCGTTTGGCCAACCAGACTTTAGAGGAGATGCACAGGCTCGCCGCCTCTTACGATGACCAGCTCAAGGCTGAGGCAGATGCCCGCAGGGTGACAAAAATCGCTGTCTATATGGATCAGAAGTCATGGACTCAGGGCCAAATCGATGCTCGGTTCTATGAGAAGCATTTACCAGAAGAGAGGGGGTTATTCAAGTTTTTGACCAAAGAAGAACTAGAAACGGTAAGTAACCGGTGTAGCGATGTGCGAACCCTTCTACCCCGCGGAGTAATGTCAGGCGGAACTCCAGGCTACCGAGAGAGATCAAGCGTTTAGTGCTGCTATTTTTCTTTTCCATAAGCAAATCAGAAACTGCCGTTGCACCTATTCTTACTTTTGCAATTTCTTTTTTCTATGCTAACCTCAATGCTCGTTAGAAATGGAACGTGAAAGCCGCTTATGGAGGAATTGCCTTTCCATCAGGCGTTTGCTGGCCTTATCGTTTAATCACGGGAGTCTTCAAGCGCCTGCATGACCAGTTCAATGAGCGGCTAAACATAGAAACCAACACGCCAGTCACAACAATTCTCTATGATGAAAAGTCCAACCCTAGGTACCCGTACATACTAACAACTCCGAGGGGAGTAATCCGGGCTACCACTGTCATCCACTGCACCAACGCACACGCAGGGCATTTGTTGCCTAGCTTGAGAGGAAAGATGTGGCCTATGAGGGAGGCTATGTCGGCACAGGATGCCGGAGACAAGATGCCTAACATGAGCGACAAGGTTTCCTGGACTTTCCTGGAGGAGCCGAGTTACAACCAAGCAAAGGGCACTATTCGGCTCGGCTGGGTGTATGGCCTACAGAATAAGCCCAAAGGCGAATTTTGGATCGGAGGAGAGGACCGCCGACCTGAAGAAGTCATCTCGTCTGATGATTCTGTCATTAGCCTGCAAGGCCGAGAGGACCTGGAGACCATGTTAACCCAAGTCTTTACAACAAATTGGGTTCCAGAACAGCCCCAGATTCGTGGAATCTGGACTGGTATTGTCTCCTTGACCGGTGATACTCTGCCATTTGTGGGTCAACTCCCCACTAGCGTTACCGGTCGATCTGGGACAGGAGAATGGATAGCAGCTGGATGGAACCAGTATGGCATGACTAACGGTCTTACTTGTGGCAATGCCTTGGTGAGAATGATTCTTGGAAAGAGCATTCCAGATTGGTTCCCTCAAGAATATTTGATTACTGAAGAGAGACTTGGGAGACCTAAGCTTACGACAGAGGCCTCGGTTATTGATTACCTGCAATGGACTGGCATTAGCGCTACTATAGACAGCGGCAAACAATCGGTTATTTCCAAGCTGTAATACAGCAATGTAATAAATATTTCAATGCCTTAGTGACGTGTTTCAGACTTAGCCATAGAAAGGCTTCTGCTCAGAGATGCCCCAGCCGCGAACATCCTTGCCTTCCCATTTTCCATTGACTGTAGCATAAGCCTCGTAGAGAGCCACATTCCTATCCTGGGCACCAAATTCCCCATGCTGTCTTTCCTTTCCGTACGGGACGGCAATGGTCAGATTTCCCTTCTGGGGAAAGGAAAGCGTAAAAGACTCATAGTATGTAATGTTTGTGCTCTTAGATGTCCACGGGTTCTGAGCTTGGATATCCGGAAGAACAGTCACAAGCTCATGGGTTCCATCAAGCTTCAAAATTGTTGCAAATGATTTGTGATATTTGCCAACGGGCTTGAGTGCCCAGACACAGATGCGTAGGCCATTCTCTAGCTGGATAGGGAACCAATACCAGCCGCTCGTGGCGATTCCAATACCCCACTGACGATCATACCACGACGTGGAGCGTGACGGGTCAACTTCATGGGTAGTGCCATTGATGGTAACGGTTCCCGATGTCAGGGCATTTGGCGTGGCCCATTCGCGGTTGTAGTCGGTGCCCCAAAAGAATGCAGCAGAGCCTCCATCATACAGATTTGGCCCGCGAGGTTCAAAGGTAACATTCCAGCCGTGATTCTTCCATTTTCCAAGAGTCGTGATAGAAGAAAAGCTGTCTGCCGAGTTGGCATACCAGCGGTATTGGTCTGTAAATTGAATATCCAAGATGTCAGGGTTGAAAGATACAGTTTCTCCGACGGCATGATAGTCTGAGTAGAAGCCAGATTCAAGCTCATAGACCGATCCTCCGTATAGGTTAGATCCCTCAGGATCACCATCCTTGGCACGAAGGCTTGCATGCGAGACAACGAGTAGGTCAAGGTTCGATTTAGTGGTGATCCAATGGGCAACCCAGTGGGAATTGACAAATGCGGGATCGAATTCTCGAATAAGTTGAGCATCTCGGGCATCAAGAACAGGACCATAATGCTAAAATTTAAAGGTAAGTAAGTGAGGAAACTAAGAGCTACATGACTGTGATACTCACGAAATAATCATAGTCAAGAGGGGACTTGCTGTCAGAAGGGGCAAGCCATGGCCTTTGGCTTCGACCAGGGGCAGCGGAGGTCCCAACGGCCAAAGAAGCGAGTAAAAGAGTAATAGTATTCATATTGATCCAATGTAATCGTCGAAGGTCCAGGCTCAATAATACTTGAATGATCAGGCTGATGAATGTAATCAGAAATCGTAGCAGCACAAATGCCTTTATTTATAGGCTTGACTTGAGAGCGACTTACTTCCGGCATCTTCAAATCGGCCGCTTCGGACAAGTCATGCATCCGAATGATGAGACAACTAGACTGTTCTTGTATATAGCATGGGTAGAAATTGACTAACCTACGCATGCTGCTACCAATTTCAGGTCTGGTGAAGGCCCAACTTTCAGGTATTGAGAGCCCCCACATGAACACTCTGCTGCACCTCTAACCCGAGAGTTCATGGCAAGGGATCGTAGCCAGCAGATGATGATAAGCTTTACTAATTTTGGCGCTAATGCAAGTTGCTGAGGGTGGATCCGTACATGTATGGAGTGATCATCTCATCAAAAACCTAAATCAAGGCGACAGGGGAATTCTCAGCAGACTGCATATAAACTGGAGCAGTTCCTTAGTTCCCGAGAGTCGTTAAATTCCAAAACTATCAAAATCATGAATTTCCCACCCATTGGTTGTTTATCCGGCCCCATCGTTCTAAGGAATATGGTACAGCGGAGAGAAATGCGGGCTCCGGATGAGGATTGGACCGGCACCACGAGTCAAATAAAGAGACGTAAGCTCCAGAATCGTCTCAACCAAAGAGCTTGTGGTGAGCCTCCCTTGCATCAATCTATGGTTTATTTTCAATGGCTCATGCTGTGGATGCATTGACAGAAAGAAGAAAAGCTCGTAGACGGGCGCTTGCAGTAGTTGCGGCTCGGAAAAACCTCGAAATCGAGTGTAACCTTCCCGAGATTCCGGATGCTCCGGAGCCACAGTGTGCATCTGAGCAGTGCACAACGTCAGAACCAGTCACCGCGATCTGTACCCCAGGATCGGGGTGCTTATTACTTCAGCCAGGCGCACAACATGTGCTCCGTCAATTCGCCAAAAAGGCCTACGAAGATTACATATTAGGAACCCCACAGCCAGGGTACTTGTCAACACTTATTCAAATCAATGTTTTCAATGCTCTGACCCGAAACGGTTTCGCGGTGGGGTTTTCTGATAAATGGCAAACAAAGCATGCCGTTTCCCCCTTCACTAGGAATGGACCTGATCAGGTTCCAGCGCCATCTCATCTCTCAAGTCTTCAGCCAACAGCTCTCCAGAGAACAGTACCACACCACCCATGGATTGACCTTTTTCCTATCCCGCAGATGAGAGACAACATATTAAATGCATTACAACATTTAGATCTCAAAGAACTCTGCGGTGACTTGCTCGACGTTACCCCTGGGATAGAAGGGAAACCGAACCTCATAGTTTGGGGAAACCCTTGGGACCCTCGCGGCTGGGAGGCTAGTCCTGCCTTCCTGAGGAAATGGGGTTGGATGTTGCGAGGGTGTTTTGAAATTTTAGACGCTACAAATTATTGGCGCCAAAGGCGGGGTGAGGCGGTGATAGAGTTTCCAATACACGTATAGGAACTGAAGTGTGAGTGAATGTGCGATATCGACCAATTTAAGATTATAGTGGAATAAATGCTCTCCAAGCATCCTGGCAACAAGTGTCCAAGAATAAATAAAACTTTCTTTTAACATAAAATAGTCACCAATTTGATAAAATGCCATATAGATGTATTGGATTCATGATTTTCTTTGTTAAGTCCTCCAGGGTAATGCTCTACACCCTCATTAGGTAAGTGGAATGAATGCCACCAACACCAGCTGAATGGCCATCAGACCCCTTACCGAAAGAAGAAGTGTACATTGAAAAGGTATTTTTTCCCTCGATCGATTAGATAATGGATTGATTAGATAATCTTATTATGACCTACTACGATGTGCCAGTGGATGCACTACTACTCATACGCACCAAGTTTTGAATATAGGCCTCACAGGGTGCCATAACATCACGATAACCTGACTGTACCGCCAAGGGAATTAGGGCATTTGCTTCCATCCTTAATCATTCCTCAATTTACTATGAAGATCATTGTAGAAATTAAACCTCGACAATTAATTACTCTCCTCGCCGACGTCGGCTCTCTCGTTGACGAGTTCGCCAGCAAATCGTATGTAATGCAACGTCCGGATCCAGAGATCCACTCTCTCCCCTAAACTGCGCTAGCTTTTTCCTGTCACCAAAACTGCATGCAGTAGCTCGAACGTTTCCTGCGTCAACCGCTGCTGTCACGGTGGGGTATTTCATCATGTCCACTTCGTTCCGCCGAGCCTCATCAAAACCGAAGTACAAGTACACTTTTTTTTTTAGCGCCTTCAAAGCTCACATGGCGTTGTTGTGGTGGATAGTGTTCTGCTCCTGAGCCTGGCGGAACATTTCATCGGCGTCGATGTTGGCTGCCTCCCTCTTGCGCTTGACGTATCCCTTCATGCCGGGCACCTTCTCAAGCGCAGAAAGAGTTTGCTCCCTGAAGGGCAGGGCACCAGTGCGCTCTTCATGCATCAAGCAGAGGATTGCCAAGACCAGGCAAATCCAGTAGACGTTGTAAGAAATCACAGAGCCGTATGTGGCGGTGTTCTGCCATCCCAAAATGGCATTGAAAACGTCCCATCCGTTATCCGTTTCGGGGTTGCAGCAGTTGACGTGCCAAACAGTCTCGCGGATGTCGTAGGAGCCTGGGCCGTTGCCTGCCTCGGAGACATCGCTGCCGACCTTTTGAGCGAAGCTGTGGTATTGCAAAAACCAGACAGCCTTGGAAAACATTCCTGCGGCCATGAGGTACAGGATGCTGGTTGAAGCAATCAGGAAGATCTTGATGGACATGACGTTTCCTCCTCGGTAAATCAAGAGACCGACAACAAGTCCGGCGATGATACCACAGACTACAGGGAGCGGGAAGGCAGTTGCGGGGTATGCCAGGGAGACACCACCGACAAAAACGACAGCCTCGACACCTTCACGCAGGGTGGTAATAAAAGGCAGGATGAACATGACGTTCTTCTTGGTCCAGTGTCCAAGCCAGCCTTTCTTGGTGTCCCGGTGGCTTTCAGAGAGGGCCTGGGAGATCTTGACCTTCCACTTGTCCTGCATCTTGTTGATGCGGAGCAATGCAAGGCCCATGATGGTGATGATGATGGTGGCGATCAGATAAAAGATGCCCTCCCATAGATCCTCGGATTTGGACCAAATGTCCTTTCCGAGACCATAAAAGGTGCCAATGAAGGCTCCTCCGATGATGAGACAGATGAAGATGCCGGAGAATGCACCAACATAGACTTGTCTAACCAGCCGTTTGTATATGGCCTGGTCTTGGTCTGGCCCTCCCAGGGACTGTTTGAGAAAGGACAGGAGGACCGAGACAATGATGACGGCCTCGAGACATTCTCGAAAGACGATGAAGAAGATTTGCACGGCAAAGACGTTCTTCCCCATGGTGGCGGCGTTGGGGACTCGGCGCCCGCGAGAGAGAGAGAGAATGCGTGTGGTTTTTTTTCTGAAAGAGGGTGAAGCAGGAGAGGAGAAGACGGACACCAGGCAAAGCAAAATGGCCCCGAGCTACTTTTTGGATGTTTTCCGTCGTAGTGTCTCGGATAGGGTTGGTCGGGGCAAATAAGTGGCAGTCTAGATCAGCCGTGGCTAGAGTTCGCACAGATGGGGGTCCCAGCAGCGGTGGCAGCAGTGGTCCCAGTGGTCCCAATGGTGGTCCCAGCAGGGTGTTAGCAGGGTGTTAGCAGGGTCTTCGCAGGGCCCCAGCAGAGGACGTCGACTTATCAGATGATCGATCGACGGCGCATTGCATGACACGCGTAACAAGCTTTTCCCCCTCACCACCCTCCAGCAGCCTCCAACAGCCTCCAGCACCCCTCGGGACCTTGCTCAGCACTCGGTACGGGCTGGGATTGGCCGTCAAGCGCGGGATGCTCGCTGCGATGCCGTTTTAGCCGCTCGCAGCACGCCCTCGGCACTCTGGAGCCGGCCGCGGCCCACTTAGATTATCTGATAACGGACAGTAACGGGAAATATCCCCACAAGTCGCGCGTGCCGGACCCTCAGCCCACGGCTGTTCGGATGGTCTATCGACGCCTCTGCTGCCCTGCGTGGGATGACTCGGGCTGGGATGTGCGGTATTAAGGCTCCCATTCGGCGGCCGCCCTGGAAACTTTACCTGTTAGAAAAAGAAGAAAAAATTCAAGCTTACATTCCAAGTGGTGGACCGCCTGTGGGCACGCACGCCCCCCAAACCCAACCCCAACGGCGTCGCCTTCGCTCTGCTGTCGCATGAGCCCGTCGCGTAGGGCGCTGTTCATCCCAAAGTTAAAACTAGCCCGAACCTATTTTATTAATTCTGCGTTAGCCTGCCAGCCTGATCACTCCTGTTCTGCGCCGTGCTTTTTGCTTTGTGTGTCTTGGGCTCTGGTGCCTCTTATTTCTTCTCCCTCACCTCCCAGAACCCTCAATCTCGAAGACCTCGTTTACAGGGGGTTGCCGAGCAAAAAAAGAAAGAGATGGCCAGGCTGCACCTGCTCAGCTACGTCTTCCTCCTGGCCCTGGCGGCCGTGTGCTGCCAGGCCAAGACGGTCACGCACGAGTTCAATGTCTCGTGGGTCACCGCCAATCCTGATGGACTCCAGGAGAGAAAGGTGGTGGGAATCAACGGCCAGTGGCCATTGCCCGTCATTGAGGTCGACAAGGGGGACCGTCTGGTCGTTACAATGCACAACAACCTGGGAGACAAGTCGGCGTCCATTCACTGGCACGGCATGTTTCAGAACGGAACCAACGACATGGACGGTCCCTCAATGGTGACCCAATGCCCCGTCGTTTCAGGCCGTTCCATCACTTACAACTTCACAATCGATCAACCGGGAACCTACTGGTACCATTGCCATACTGACGCCTGCTACCCCGATGGCTACCGCCAGGCACTGATTGTCCACGACAAGGATGCCTTCTTCAAAGACGAATATGACGAGGAAATCGTCCTTACAATGACTGACTGGTACCATGACCTTCTGGAAGACCTAGAGGCCCAGTTCATGTCCCTTTACAACCCTTCAGGTGCTGAGCCTATTCCTGGCTCTTTCCTGCTCAACGACACCATAAACTCCAACATTGCTGTGAAGCCAAACACAACCTATTTGATCAGATTGATCAACATTGGCGCATTTGTCGGCCAGTACTTTTACATTGAAGACCACACCTTCAAGATTGTCGAGATTGACGGTGTCTACACTGAGCCCACAGAAGCTAGCATGGTGTATCTGTCCACGGCACAGCGTTATGCAATTCTCCTTACCACCAAGGACTCGACTAAGAAGAACTACCCAATCGTCACTGTTGCTGATTCCACGCTTCTTGACACTATCCCTTCGGATCTCAAGTTGAACAGCACCAATTGGCTGGAGTACAACTCAAAGGCTGATCACCCCGAAGCGAACATTACAGTTGCAGACAGCACAGGGCTGGACCCCTTCGATGACATCAAGCTCGTTCCCTACGACAAGATGCCATTGCTTCCCGACCCAGACATGGAGATTAATGTCACGGTCAGCATGCAGAACCTGATGACTGGTTACAACTACGCCATGCTCAACAACATCACCTACACGATGCCCAAGGTCCCCGCCTTGTACACCGTCATGTCGTCTGGCGATTCGGCTGGAAACGCCTCCATTTACGGAGAATTCACCCACCCCATGGTTCTCAAGCACAACCAGGTGGTCCAGGTCATTGTCAACAACGCTGACACAGGAACCCACCCGTTCCATCTCCACGGGCACAACTTCCAGGTCATTGACCGAGCTCCGGGCTATGGTGCCCACTTCTACGACTACTCGGACGGAAGCGTCCTGCTCCCCTACGACCCCAAGAACCACAGCGACTTCCCCAAGTACCCTGCTCGACGTGACACCTTCGTCCTCCCCGCCGGAGGATACTTTGTCATGCGCTTCGTGGCTGACAACCCGGGCGTGTGGATCTTCCACTGCCACATTGACTGGCACTTGTCCTCGGGTCTGGCCATGCTCATGATTGAAGCCCCCGACAAGATCCAGGAGAACACCAAGATCCCCGACGAGCACTACGACCTCTGCAAGGCCGCCGGCATCCCCTTCGAGGGCAACGCCGCTGGCAATACTGTGGACCTTTTCGATCTCAGCGGGCAGAACGAGCAGCCCGCCTGGATCCCCAACGGCTTCACCGCCCGCGGCATCGTGGCGCTCGTCTTTTCAGTCATTTCTGCCATCGTCGGCATCATCAGCATCGTCATCTACGGCCTGGCCGAGGTCAAGGTCAAGAAGCACACGCCGACCGGGGAGAACATCTCCGACAACAACTCCAACGAGGTTGTTGTGGAGCAGCAGACTGCGGCCGGAACGAAGAAGGAATAAGGATAGCGGGGAACCAAGCGACTTTGCGTTTTTTTTAACTAAAAAGGAAGATACCAGTGTTGTTTGTATGGCTGTGGGTTTTGGGCTGCTTATCCTTGGTTTTTGGGAAGTCTATGAAACGATAATTACGGATAATGTGGAGGGGTGGGTTCTTTTCTTATAGCTGAGCTACCTCAATTGACACCGTTCAAAATCACGTTGCTTGGAAAATCCCTGTCATTGTTTAAGTTGATCGTATTAGTGAGACCCTTGTCCTCGGATACGCGGGTTCTATTGCAATGTCTATCTTCTCAAATTTTTGAGCAACAGCTGATGTTAGTCTCCTTAGCATCCCGTCTACAGTAGCAGGACGACTCAATGGGAACGTCTACAAACGCAAGGGCCGTCTTTAGCTGCTGTCGAATAATAACTGCTTCCCCTTCCAAGCCCAGTCTAGTCGCACATTCGTGGTAGCCGTGCAGCGCCCACACATTGTTTGGATGGTGACGAGCTCGGTACAACTTGTCATTGAGGCCCAAGTCGGTTCGGTAAACGTCGGCTGCTTCTTCAATACGGCCCTGTTCCATCAGCAGAGCTGCATAGGCGTGGCGCGCAGGCTGCATCCACGCCCACGGCTCTGCGTACAGGAGAGCATCATCCCGTTCAATCGACGTTCGCAGGTGACTGAATGCCAGCTCGATATTTCCCTTACGGTATTCTAGCTCTCCGTCAAGCATCGCCTCAGCGACCCCCAACACTTTGGAGCACTGGTTGGGGTAATCGATGCGGCTGCGGGGAACTCGCTGCTTTGCCTCAAGAAAAAGCTCCCGCTGCTTCTCCGCTTCGGGAACGTTTCCCAGCGCAGACCAAGCCACACCTTTTGCGTAGTGAATCGTCGCCGTAGTGACGCAAAACAAGGTTTGGTCACTGGGCAGCTCGAGATTGATAATGTCCTCCCAGCGCCCGAACCGGATCAGGACATGTGGGCGGACGGACCAGTACGTCTCCAGCCAGTCAGCCATTGGGGGTGATTGAATGTGCAGGGTCTCCTCGGGCAGCGCAGCCTCCATCTTGTCCACGGCGTCAATGGAGACCTTGTATTGGCCAGCAAACATGGCGGCGTAAATGAGCGAGTGGTAATCGTGCATGCGATAAATGGTGTAAAAGTCGCCGCCACCCCGGAGGTTCACAAACTTCTCGTCTGCTATCACGGCGGCCGAGTTCGCCTTGACGGCGCTTCGATAGTCTCCAATTAGAATATCGAGGTGTGAGGGCATGTGAGCTAGGTGGCCCACCTCGTTGCCCAGCCTTCGCAGGTTCTCTGCTGCAGCCAGCCCTCGTTCAGGCTCAGACGACATCTCAGTGAGGTGAATGTACAGATGCAAGGCCCCAATATGCTCAGAGCCGCCCTCGTGAGTGAGCACCCTTTCAAGGACACCTTGAGTCTCCAGCACACGAGATCCAGGGCCGGGCTTTCCAGTTCGCACATCCCAGAGCCCCCAAGGCGTCAGGTTCATCAGAGCATCAGCATACAAAACAGCGACATCGATATCATCCTTGAACTCTTCGTAAACCGGTGTCATGGCCTCGGCATACTTCTTGTTCAGGGTTGCAGCATCAAACCCTTCTCCGCCATTCTCGGGAAAGCGGTGCAGCAGCGCCTTGATGAGGGCCTTCTCGACGGGCTCCGCAACTGACAGCGCCTGGCCTTTTACCAGAGCCTCGTGGCACTGGACGACGGTGGTTTTGCGATCAGCCCGGTCAAAGTGGTTCCAGGGCTTGTTGTAGTTGGGTCCAAGGGCATAGGCCAATCCCCAGTATGCGAGGGGACACTTAGGGTCAGCGGCAATGGCCTTTTCAAAACAGCGTGCTGCCTCGGCGTGGTTGAACCCATAGCTCCAGACGAACCCATTTCCTACCCATTTCTTGGCCTCGTGGCTATTTGTCGTGATCCTGCGACTGAAGGGAGGTAGGACGAAGTCGTCCGAGTCTACCCTGGAAGTAACGGTTCGTGTCATGGTAAACCAGTAAATGTCGCCGCAGTGCAGCGTTGAGTGACCAAATCTTCTCGGGTGGTACAAGAATCCGGTTGGGAGCCTGCATTAAATGCACGACTTGGTCGAGGGAGAACGAGTCTCTAATGTCGGATGTCGCCTGTCTCACGGATCGGATTGCGGAGAAACATATGGTCCACTGTAGCGTCAAATCAGCGCTTGGTGGCGTGCGACACGGCGGGCCGAGGACGGAGGCGTCGGTGAGTTCCCGCCAGCAGCGAACGATACTGCAGTGTTCTTGTGGTACAAAGTAACGGATAAAAATATGGAGATGAGCTACTATGAATGCACAACTATGCAAAGCCTCCATTCGAACCCTTTGGGCAAGCCCACCATTAGATCCATCAAGGCCAAAGTTGGCGGTCTCCATCATCATCATACAGAGTTACCTTGGCTTGGCATTCGAAAAAAAAGCTGCCAGTCCGCGTATTAAATACGGCCATCACGATATCTCTGTCTCGAAGTCGAGATCTTATCTAGATGCGAGTGGAGTCGGTCCGCTCGCTCTAGTTCGATCATTGTCAAATCGTTCTACGCGGATGGCCCGTGACCAAAGCATCAATTAAAACCTATAGGGCTTTTAACTGCACCCAAAAACACTTCAAATAGATTTTGGCTGTGCTCAAATACAATATATTGCGCTCCATTACATACGCTCATTCTGGGTGCTACCCGCAATCGGGCTCAAGTAGGTCGCTCGGTCCTTGCAGTACAGCTCGACATTAACCTTGCCACCCAAGTTTGCACCACCGTTGTCCAATCCGCCGGCCTTGATGCACACCTTACCCTCCATAATATCAAGCTTAGTGTACAAGCTTGAGCCACAGTCGCCGCAGAAGAAATGGTGGTTGATCTTGCCTGATTCGCCAGCGATATCGTACATCTTTGGGGTTCCTATGCTCCAGGTTAGCATGGCCGAATAGTAGTCACGGGCACAATGCGAGATATACCCTTGGACACTTTAAATGATGCCTCGGAGACGATGCTGTTGGAGGTAAATGCACCGCCAGTCCACTACCCGTAAGTCAGAACGCTGTTAATACCATGGCCAAGATCCGCTGCGAAGTACCTTTTGGCAGTCGACACAATGGCACAGAGCAGTAAACTCTGGCTCCTCTGTTGGTGGCATTGTCAGCAATTTCCTCATGTGATGAGGTAGGGGGTCATCCTTACCAGTGCTCTGATACGCGATGGCACCACACATGCAGCTACCGGATAGGGGCATCTTGAAGATATTTGATTGGTTGGTTTGGTGGTTGTAAGTGGTTCGGAAAGTATGAAAGGGTGGCGATGCGGGATGCAATCTATCAGGGTTCCCAGCGTGTGGTATATATAGGCAGCCTATCCACCATACCGTGCGGCCTCGTGGAGCTCAAGGAAATGTTGGACGTTCCTCCTGCGCCCCATCAGGGCCAAGCCCAGAAGTCTATCCCCTCTCAATGACCTCACCCATTGCTTCGGACCATCGGCGTAATGCTACATTGCCCACTCCGATAGCTCCCATCGTCCATCGGAACTCGGATCCGCAGTATTGACGAATAGACGACGAGATTTCGAGACCTCCTCCAGACGGATAGCAGATACCCGATGGAAACGTGGCTGTACGAAAAACCACCGTGGAGTTATGTCACCACCCGATTCCCCAGTCTGGAACGAAACTGGCCCTTGAACCTGTCGATTTTGGGCAAGTGCCCGCTCGATTGCGGGAACTCGCGGACCGATTTGGACAGTCGGAAGGCACTGTCGGGGCAGTTATGTCATTGCCCCGATGCGGATCCGCAAGTTTTGGGGCCTTGAAAGAGACGTGATGGGCTCGTCGCATGAGTTCGAGCTCCATTCACCCCGCACTGCTTCGGGAGCTAAAGCCAAGACTGCGGGGGCGGGGCTCGTGCGCGAGGGAGCTATGACGGATGGAACGATTACGCATCGAGCAGGGAGATGTGGGAATTGGGAGACGTCATGAAATTGTTGGGGGATTAAAAGAAGAGTGTCCCCTTGACAACGTCTCCCGTTTCCCCTCTCTTGGACGTCACGGCGATGCGGAGGAGTCTACAATGTGGGCTAGGCCCTTGTGCGAGACTGGGTTCATTATCAACCCCTTGTCTCGATCCACCTTTCCGGGGTTCTCGCTTCTCTTGTCGTCATACTGACTATGCATGTGGTGAGGAGCCAGTTCTTGTGATATAGGTTCCGAATCAAAAGGATCCGGCAACTGTTTCGCACGCCAGAAATAGCCGAGACATGTCGCAAAAGCCATGCAAAGGGAGTCCTCACCGTTCTAGGTTCTCAAATCGCTTTCCTCACATGGGCCGCTTTGGTTGGGCGTGTACTCGATTGCATATGACTTGAATGTCTCATCTTCCAACGCTTGAAGGACCCAGTACATGCAGAATCAGGATTCTTAGCTGTTCAGGTTTCAAGACCCCATCTCAACCCACTGGATGGCATAATGTGACCAATCAGTGGTGCGGTGCTTATTGGCAGCATCAAACGCCACCCTCTTCTACACATGAGCCGCACCACGATACCACGTTGTAGATTGGCCCCGGGACCACGTGGGATACCAATCGTTTGGTATACACCCCACGCGATGCCAAAGGATCGGTCATGAACAGGAGGGGTCGTGCGATATAAGCAGGGACTCTAAGGATGCGACCCTGGCCTAGATATTTACTATTAACCCGTCACCAGAGTAGAGACGAATGCTGGGTCATGATTCTAAAGTCTTTCTGTGGCATATCACACCAGTGTCGTGTCTAAGAGAACCTAGACACTACGACGATACTACCGTTAGTATGGCGTTTCGGATACCAAAGCCACATAAAATCAAGGATTCGAATAAAAAAGTTCGATGGTACTTGATCAAGCGGAGAACATCACAAGCAATTGATCCGGATGCATAGAAAATGTCTCAAATTGACCTGCAAGTGAGAATTATACATGTCCCATTCGAATGCTCGCACTCGAATTGGAAGCCTGCAATAATAACATACGGTCATGACAACATATCAATCTATCCCATTCTCTCATTATCCTCAAACTATCATGTCATCATCACTCAAGCCTTCTGCGTGACATCTGGCTTCTCATCGTCGCTGGCCCGCGGCTTCGATTCAATATCGATATTTCCAGCGGCGGCATTCTCCAACGCCTCCTCGCCGGCAATGGCGCGCGCGTCCGAGTCGTGCGCAACGTCAAACTTGCCGCGCAGGTTCTCGGGCCCGATAAAGGTCAGGACGATGACGTAGGCGTACACGGCGCCCATGAAGATGCAGATGACCTTGCCGTAGTCGTAGCGGCTGACGCCTTCCTCCGTCTCGGGCAGCGGGAAGTTCTCGCCGAGGCGGGCCTCGATGGTCGACGAGGCAGACGAGACGAGGTTACCGAGCTGGTACGATGTGCCGACGACAAAGGTTCGGAAGGCACCGGGGGACAGCTCCATCAGGTGGATGGGGATGACACCCCAGGCGCCCTGGACGCAGAACTGCTGGAAAAACGCCGCCGCCATGACGGCGTCGCCGCGGACGAATGTGTACGGGTACAGGAGGGCGCCACCGACAATGCAGCAGCAGATGATGCTGAAGCGACGACCGACAGACTGACTGCAGAAACCGACGACGGTTCCGCCGAGCATGGCACCTAGGTTAGCCACGACCTGTGTCACGGTGATCTTGGTCTTGCTGAAGCCGAGCTGGTTCTCGAGCATGGTCGGGTACAAGTCCTGGCTGCCGTGGCTCATGAAGTTGAAGCCGGCCATGAGGAGCACCAGGTAGACGAGAAGCATCCAGTGGTTCTTGAGCGCGACCTTGCCCTCCTGGACAAAGACCTTGCTCACGGCATCGTGGCCGACCTCCTGGCGCAGGCGCTGACGCTCGCGGTAGGCCTGGGTCTCGGGGAGGATGAGACGCCAGAGGATGAAGATGACTGGTGGGCAGGCGCCGAACCAGAAGAGTGGGCGCCAGCCGTGGGACGTGGTGTCGACGAGGCCACGGGAGAAGGCTGCAGCGAGGAGATAGCCAAAGGCGTACTATAAATGGGCCTGTTAGCGCAATGACGCCAAATGATTGTTATTTAACGTACACCCTGTTGGAGAATACCACTCATGAGACCTCGAGCCGCTTCGGGG
This sequence comes from Calonectria naviculata, assembly GCA_003031705.1. Classification (NCBI taxonomy): domain Eukaryota; kingdom Fungi; phylum Ascomycota; class Sordariomycetes; order Hypocreales; family Nectriaceae; genus Calonectria; species Calonectria naviculata. The sequence continues at coordinate 1,522 of NAGG01000188.1, read as the reverse complement.
CAGTCTTCAAGGGCAGTGGCAGCGGCGTTTCCGTAAAGACCACCCATGGCAATGCCAAAGAGAGCTCGGCAGGCGAGGAACTGAGAGTATGTCTGGCAAAATCCAGTGCCCTAAAAAGGTCAGCATTCAAAGCCCTTCGATCAAATAGGTAGATAATAAGTAGCCATACCAGCTCCAGAGCAATGAAAAGCAGGTTGTTCACGATAAAGGGCCACTTTCGACCCCATCTATCAGCGGCAATACCAAACAAGATGGAACCGACAGATCGGAACATGAGCACAAGCGTAATGCCCCATGTGATGTCAGTCTTGGTCTTGCCAAAGTCCTTGGCAAGATCCGTAACGGTCAAAGAGACGGTGAAGAAGTCAAACGCATCCCACGTCTACGTAACCAACAACAAAAGTTCCACAAGTCAGCATTACCGTTACACAAATGACACGGGGGAAAATGTCGTAATAGTAGAGGGATAAAAGCCAAAAGAAAAACTCACCCACGCAGAAAAGGCGACGAAGAAAAACGCCCACTGCTGGGCATTGAGCATGCGCACCAGCTTGATGGGGTTCGGGACGTGCAGCATCGGCGGCTTGAGCGACGACACGCGCGTGGCGACGTACTCACTGGGCGTCATGCCCTCGTGGGCCGGCCTGGAGTCGTACTCGTGCTGAGCCATGATGAGACTCGGGGGCGGAGGAGGTAAACGGCGTAAGGTTTGCGATGAACAATGGAGGGATTCTTGTCTGAATTAAACAATGTGTTTTGTTTCCTCTCCCAAGTCTTCGGGAACCCGAGAAACACTTCTCTCCCTCTCCTGTCTCAGTTGTCGAGGCGACTCAGGAAAGACAAGAAAAAAGAGGTGTGATGTCACGGGCCAGCAAAGCTGCAGGACCTAACCCGGAGAAAAAATAAAAACAGAGAGACAGAGAGGTAGAGAGCCCGGCCCCCCAAGACAGAGTCTTCTATTTAAGCATATAGCAGAAAAACAAGAACAGGGTCTAGGGACGATGATCAATGCCGATACCAACGAGCAAAAAGAAAGGCAACCAGGGAGGCGGCCCCCGGGTTAAATATGCTCGGCCGTCCCTCCAATCTCCACTTACACCACACGTTGTCGATCCCATCACCACCACTACCGGGCTCCGTAGCCTAGAAAAAAAAAGACCCGTACACCGAACCCAAACCGAAAAAGAATAGTTTAAAGCAGGCTAGGCCCAAAAACTGCGGTCCGAAAGAACAGGCAAGGGCATGAATCCTCACCGTGCAGGGCCAATGGCATCGCGCACCTTGGTGATTGCCTCTGCTTCGGCGAACCCCGTTGTCATCATTTCCCCTCCTTCTCCCCCTCCCCCTACCGTACCATCGTGTCACGCACCGGTGCACAGCAATAACAAGCATGGCCCTCTTTTTTTTTGTTTTTCGGGTGTTGGTCACCATAGCGTCCTCTCCTCTTCCGGTTTAACCCACAGACGCTCATCTCCCCGTGGGTTTGACAGAAATGCACAGACTCTGGGGTTGGGAAATGGAG
>NAGG01000186.1:0-118503 GCA_003031705.1 Calonectria naviculata | reverse complement strand
GCATCCCATCCATCCCATCCCATCCCAGCGCGGCGGACCCTTGGACGTTCCCGCAGTCGACGTGGGAGGGGCTTAATAAATGAGGCACGAGGCGACAGGGGCACGACGTTTGGCACAGGACAAGGCACCCTTTGCCAAGGGCTACCGAACGCGGGAATTCTTGGTCATCTCGACGCCTTCGCTACCCGCGCGGCCGGATCGTCTTTGCTCAATCTCCGAGTTCCCCGCGGCGGAGCCTTTTCCTAACCAAGGAATTGCATTGTGACTGGCCTGGACTGTATGTACAAACTTGGCCAGGCATATTATCGATTGCGAAAAGCCGAGACACTCTGTGTGCCCTCCAGCCTCAATGACGTGTATTGGACCGTTCTAGACGCTGACGATCACGATCTCCGCACCATCGACTGGCCCGTTTCGCCATGGCCGTCGCTTCACGTACCTTCAGCTGCCCTGCCTGCCGCTCGTGTGTGTTTTTTATATGTCAGCTTCCAGGTCCAGCGCGCAGGTGCTTCAAGGCTCTCGCACGCGCCCTGTCGACTTTGCCTAGCCATGCATTCTGCGAGTTGACGGCTGGCCACGTCGACGGCCTCATGACGAGGGGCGTGCGCTCCCGTGTGAAAGCGCGCCCCCCCCCCCTCTCCCTCCGGCAAGCCCCTACATAGATAGTCTGTACATATGTGCCAGGCTAGAGCCTTAACCCTATTACAGTAAGATGGCAGAACAAGACGTGGAAGTTGCTCGGGTTCACCTCCCACCGGCCGGACCCCTGCGTCCGTCGCGGTGTCGGGCTGAGGCACGATGCCTGGCCCACCCTCGGAACCACCATCAATGTTCCCCGTCCCATCATGCCCCTGCCCGGGTGTGAGATAGCCTCGCCAGCAGTTCTCGGCGGTGAGCCAGTGGGGAATGACAGACTGTCGGGTCTCACGCATGGATGAAGGGCGCGGAGGCGAACCAGGAAGGTCATCTTGGTGAAATCGTACGAGAACGCTCCTTTGACCCCGATTCCAATGAGACAGTCCAAGCTCTCTCCATCGGCGCCAGCAGCTCCAGCTTCAGCTCCATGGTCCAACTTGGCTGGGGGGGCTCATATTTCGCCGAAACGGGTCAGCCTCAACTGGCCAAATTTGCTGCGTCAAGGCATGCTTTTGGAAACTCCAAACTCATCACTGTCACCATGCCCAGTTGTCGAATAGACAGCGTGTGGGTTGCGCGGGCTGAGCCGAGAAGCGTCAACTGATGCGTCCAGTCGCATGAGTCGAAGATGCACTGAAGTATACCCACAGGCGTCGATCACTTCGGTACTCCTGCACGGAATTTTCGACCTATCTTTTTGATAACGGGCGTATCGTATCATACATTGCCGGATATCGTCCAGAGTGCAGTCTCAATTCCTCCCGCATTTCCCCTCCAAACACTGCTCAGCAGCCTTGATCAACAGAGAGTAGGGCTCTCTTGTTGAAAGAGTTGATCGAATGCACCACGACAATAATGGCAAGGGATCTACCACCGTGGCATAGATCTCCCTCCCATTGGCCCAAAGCTCTTCGTTCCTCGTTCAAGCATATCTGGCACCACACTTAACGGGCAATCAGCACCCACTGCCGCTCGGCGTTGGCTCTCAAACCAGTGGTTCAAGTTGAAGACCGGCCATAAGCCGTCTGGCGGGAGGAATGCGGGACGACCAGCCTAGCGGATCGGCACAGTGATAGGCGTGTTGGTCCAGATGCCACACAAAACCACGGGGACGGAGACAGCGAGATTCCTGGAAGGCTTGACCTCCCTGGAATTTGCCGTGGCTAATTTTTCCCTCTCCGCATAGATTGCGACTAGTCCAGCCATAGATGCGGTCAAGGCCATGGCCCGCAGTGCGAGAGCTAGTCTGGTCTAGACAGCGGGAGGCCGTCGTTTCGAGTCATGAAGGTGTAAGATTAGTCTAGCTTTAGTCGGCTTGGTTAACTGGGGGGGATGGTATCCCGATAGTCTAGAAGTCGACCGCGTGTGTCGTGGAGATTGCCCATGGGCGAATTATCAGATCTCCTCCCATCCTAGCAGGCGTTTGATCTTGATGACACTAGGCGCTAGGACTTTAAACTATGCAAATCCTTCATCTACGAACGTATTACAGGAGACCTACTAAACACGCTCTCGGGGTCCTCCATGTAGATCCTGACCATAATTTTGCGTTTAAAGGTCTGAGTCACTGCGGACGGAAGCTTTCTGTAGACCAAGGATGGCCCGTGTTATTGCTGCAATTCATGTTCCTATACAAAGCCAGAGGTCCATGACATTGGTCCCAATGGGCGTGATATTCACACTGTATACTATCCCGCCAACTCTTGACAAACTCCTTTTCGGCGTGCTAGGATATATATGTCTTGGAGATAATTTATCAGAATTCAAGGGTCCTCTCTATGTCTTACAAAGCCAGACTCATGCACGCATACACATGTACATGTGCTCAGTTGCCAATGAGGCAGAAAGCTGTACGTGGGAATACATTTGCAACATGCACCAGTGTGGGATTTGGATGCACTCATAAATATTTATCCAATATATCGGTCACTAGAGGGCCCATGGTTGTCGTATGTGACACAGTGGGATTTTCTAGTAAGCGAGTTGTCATCTTGCCACTTGTATGAGTTCAGCTTTTCCTGGGACTCCAAGATGGGAAATGAAATCATCACTCTTCTCCCAATCAAGCTCAACGCCATATAATTCATAATTCACCTGATAGCATCAATAAATTCCTCACTCCAAAATGCTACAGTACAATTAGGGGTCTACTTCTGGCAGTGTGGTTCGGGAAGACCAATCTCTGTCTGGTCTGCAGTTGAAATAAAATGATGAGCCAAAAGTCTGACAACATCAGTGGCAGCTTTCGAGCGCGACCATCTCTCCAGTTTTCTAATCTAAGGTCTAAAACAATAAACAATATCTTCTAGCACTAGAATAGCAAGTAAACCTAATCGTATTATTAGTCAGATCATTTGTGTTGGTTTATTTTGTTTATTTTATTGAATTGGCCGGTGACCGGCCGCGAGGCGTTAAACTTTTGGCTCATCACTCTAATAAGCCGCCTCATCATCTACTTACCCTACAGAATCCACTACTCGCAAGTAAATCGTAGGCCACTGCTGGTTCCAGATCCATTTATTTGCTCCAAATTATGAATCCTCCCATGCTAACTCAACCGTCTTCTCTGCATCGTACCCTTTGGCCTGGGAAAACCCTCGTTGATTGGAAAGCAGCCTCAGTGGCCCAGCATCCCGCTCAACTTTGAAATCGCAATTGTAGTGTGTATGTCCAAAAGCCCAGAGTTTTACCTTGGGATTGTTGAAGCACGGCTCTGCAGACATGTCTGACGAGAAGGCGCAAGTGATTGGGCTGCCCCAATGCCTCGGGTCGATTGCTCGTGGATCTGTCGACGGGCTCCAGTGGGAAAAGATGACGACTTCGACTTCCGCTTCGGCTTCGGCGCCGGACCGATCCAGCTCTGTGATCTGAGCATTGAGCCAGGCAAGGTCTCGCTGGTGGGCCTTGGTGTGCGCGGTCGCATCCCAGTTCTCAATTTTGCAAAAGTCGTTGAGGCGCAGACCTATGTCATGCTGCCTCTCGGGCGGTATCAATGAGAAGAAGCTGCAGCCCAGTATGAGGACCCTAGTGCCAGGTAGCTTATAGGCCCGACGGTTGAGCAGGACAAACTCCCCTAGTGATGCGTCCTTGCGAACCTGCTGCTCAAAACTGGAGAGCACATCAAGGGCCTGATCCCAGGTGGAGTGATGGGGCTCGTGGTTCCCCAGGAGGAAGAAGACCACACGGAACTGTCTGAGCTGCCGGACTAAAAAGCCACAGAGGCCTTCCCTGTCCGGTATCACAACCCCAATGTCACCGAGTAGCGCCAAATATGGTGCCTTTGCGACGATCTCAAAGGTGTCGTAGGCATTTGCGTGTTCGAGATGAAGATCAGAGAGGATCTGAATAGACATGATGTGAAACCAAAATGCTTTAGTATTTGATCCGTCCAACTATTCACCATGAGCGTGCACATTACATATACGTACACATGCGCGGATGTACGTGTGAATACAAGGGGGGATGCAATACGACACTCAATCTGCATGATGACTCAGCCAGTTACTCAAAACCCACGGTATGGTTGCTTTCAATTCAGTACTGGACCAAAGCCAAACGCAAAAACTAGGAGACCACAAAAAGAGACAAGGGCGAGTCGTAGCATCAGACTGAAACCTTGTCTGATTGTTGGTACAATTTACTATCCTTACAACTCCTTTCCCGCTGTCCCAGCCCAGCTCTTCTATCAAAACCCGAGCTGTCCACTCGCGAGCTACCGAGGGCCGCAGCAACAACGAACAAAGTCCCAGAAAGAAGTCGCCGTATGTGTCGTATCGCATCTTCCAAAGTCCATTATTTCCACAACTTGCCCAACGCCACTTCCTTGTCGTCGTGCTTGTTGAGAATCTTGGCCGTAGCAAGCTCAAAGTCCTCCTGAGTGACATGGACTCTCCTCTCGCGCAGAGCGTACATTCCGGCCTCTGTACACACACCCTTGAGCTCGGCACCGGAGCAGCCGTTCATCTTCTCGGCGATCTTGGTGAGGTTGATGCCTCGGGTCAGGTTCATCTTGCGGCTGTGGATGCGGAGAATGTCGGCTCGGGCCTCGACACTGGGCGGGGGGAACTCGATCTTGCGGTCGATACGACCCGGTCGCAGAAGGGCCGGATCGAGAATGTCGAGACGATTTGTGGCCATGATGACCTTGATGTTCTTGGTGGGCTCGAAACCGTCCAGCTGGTTCAGCAGCTCAAGCATGGTTCGCTGAACTTCCGAATCACCACCCGAAGATCCCTCCACTCGTGACGAACCAATACTGTCAATTTCGTCCATGAAGATGATGGACGGAGCGTGCTCTCGGGCCATGACGAAGAGCTCTCGCACCATTCGGCTACCTTCACCAATGTACTTTTGTACCAACTCGGATCCCGATACTCGAATGAACTTGCAGGCAGTGTGGTGGGCAACGGCTCGGGCTAGGAGGGTCTTTCCGGTACCGGGGGGGCCGTAGAGGAGGACACCCTTGGGCTGTGCGATACCGAGCGACTCGAAAAGCTCTGGGTGCTTGAGACCAAGCTCGATGACTTCCTTGATTTCCTTGATCTGCTGGTCCAGACCACCGATCATGTCGTACGTACTGTCAGGAACCTTCTCCACCATCATCAAGGAGACTAGAGGGTCGACGGAAGAGGGCAGCATCTTTTCGAGCTTGTAGCTGTCAGAGAGAAGTGTGACTCGCTTGCCGGGGGTGAGCTTGGCGATATCGACGCTATCCGACACATCGACGACTACAGACGTTAGACAGATGAGCCATGGCAAGTTCCAATGCAGCTTGTGACGTACCGTATTTTCCTTCCGGGTGCACCTTCACAAGGACTTTCTTGGTGCTCATCACCTTGACAACCTCACCGACATAGGAACCGGGCTGTTGAAGCAGGCCAAGCTCTTCTCGCAACAATCGTACGCGGGAGTTGTAGTCGTTGCGCTGGGCTTCGAGGCGACGAAGGGCGGCTTGGCCCTTGAGGATCTCGAGCTTCATCGCCTCGATCTTGTTGTGGTAGTACTGGTCGAGCGCCATCTTGGGCTAGCTCCCGTTCGGGATCGGGTTAAAGGGAGGGGAGCGGGGGTTCAGCTGAGGATGAAGATGAGGATTTCGGTCGGGGTGGTATGCGACGTTCGTCAGAGGGAGGTCGGCAGTCGAGGAGGGGAAGGCGGGAGGCAAGGAATGAGGAATTGGAGATGGTCGAGTGGATGGGTTTTGGTGCGGGATGCGGGCTGTGATGAGGTTGGAAGCTTGACGACAAGGCTACAGCTTGTCTCGTAAGCCGCGGGCGAGGTGCACGGGCCATGTCCAATGGTGTCCGAATTGGGAAGATGGAAGAGGGCGATCGGATATTCATTCTGCCGGGCTCCGAAATATAGTATAGGGTAGCCAGACATGACCGAGTGGGGCGCCTGGTCTTGAAAGTTACGTAGTACAAGTTAGCCGCTGCTGGGTCTCTTCCTAGCCTCGTCGGTCCTGCATAGTCGCTGGCAAGCTTATGCACGCACGAACTGACCTGCATCAATCCACAGCCGCGGCCGAACTCTGTCCACGAGGAACGGCCCAGCTACAGGCTAAAGATGGAGGCTAGTTCCGAGTGGTCATGCTCTGCCTCGGCGCAAGACGTCTCGCCTCGTAGAACAGAGCCGCCGGCACTGGTCGCCGCAATAAGCCGCCAAAACGGGCCCGTGGTGGTGCACAGCGAGGCCCGTTGTGGAAAGCAACGCAGAATGACGTTATCGCAACCGCACGAGCGAGCGGCGGCATGTCTCACTAAACCGTTCGGGGTGCCCTGCGTGGATCACGAGCTGTGGGAGCTTGCAACGGTAGTGGATCCTGCAACATGGGGTGACCATTCACGAATCGAATGTTACTTTTGAGGTTGCCTACTCCTCGCCAGATTGATTGCTGCAAAAAGCCAGAGGACATTGACATCGTCGATTTCTTTAACGCAAAGTCCCAACGGAGAGACGAAACTTACACAAGTTGACGTGGGTGGAAAACCAGAACATGTCCTTGTGATTGACTGGGCAGACATCAGGTACCGTGGTAGATTTGCGTCTGATTGTGACCACTGCCCTGTCAAACCCAGCGCGCGTCTCCAGTGTCTCGATCGTTCATCCTTCTGACCATTCCATTCCCCTGCCCCGTTCCTCTCCTCCCATTTTACTCTGCATGTGGCGGCCGGCATATCCATCCACCCATCCCCAGTCCAAACAGTCTAGTCAACGACGGTGGTGTTTTTTTTTTCTCAACTAGTAGCCGCTGTTGCCCGTCGCCCCGCCACCAAACCTCATGTGAAGGCCGAATGTACTTTCATCTTGTACCAAGCTACCTGCAGAGCCAGTGGTGCTTACTGATCATCACTTGATTTGCTTTCCCGACACGCTTCCTTTTCGTCATATCGGGCCTCAGAATCCAGCGTCAACCAGGGCCAAAACCAAAACCCCGAGTTCAAATACCCCGGTCGAGCACAAGTCTGCGCAGGGACCTGAAACCCAGTTCTAAGATAGCAGTGCTGCTGAGACCCCAAGGCAGTAAGCCCACCACGCCCACTACGCATTTGGTCCCGTCCAAAATCAAAACAACACCATCGCGGAATCGCCGTCGCCGCCGCAGCTCACCAGCGTTGCGCTCTCCAACTCGCCTCTCGGCACCGTGACGCTGGCATGCTTGGCATTCCCTCTCCCATTCGTCGTCATCCATAACTGCCAAACGGCACGGCACACAGCGCGCTCGGACCTCGCCTGATAGCGTTCCTCCATCACACAGACAGACGCATCTTCTCTGATCCATTGAGGAATCACACAGTCGCCGCCGTGTTTGCATCTCGATCAGGCTCCCCTCTCTCCAGTCTGTCACCATGGATCCCTCAAGACGGGAGAGCACAGCCACGGTGCGTCATCTGGGTGAGTCTCCCAGTGCGACCTCGCCTGCAGATACTCGCAGCCCGCCCTCGAGATCTGAGCCGGCAGCCCATCGTGACGAGGAAGGCCTGTCTGAGAGCTTCCAGTCTACAGAAACGGTGCGACGGAGACCAGAAAGCAACTATGGTGAGTATAAACAATTTTGTGCCGCTTTTTTATATAATTTTTTTTTTTTACGCAGATTCCCCCTCCCTTCCTGGTTTGGGCAGGTTTCTTCTCTTCGCTATTGATCCTGGTCTAATCTTTGCTTTTTCATAGGCGCCACGGCTAGCTCCAGCCAGCTCCCCCCCGAAGCTCCTCTCGATCGCCCGCCTCGATCCTCACAGTCTACGCGTCAAAAGGACACCGAGCGAGTCCGATCCGTGACCAGAGTACGAAAACCACCCATGCCTCGCCGTCCTTCGTCCACTCCCCATCGCGGAGGTGTTTTTTCTGCCGACGATGACGCCCATGAGGTAGAGCAGGATGCTGTAGAGCGACACGAAGCCCGCCGGCGTCCCAAGCTTCCGACTCAACTGTCCCGCATGCACTCGCAGCACGACGAGGACGACGAAATCAACGTAGAGGCCGAAAATGAAACCGGCAGCATAGCCGACGTCGATGACACCAATGACGAGGAACAAACCGAGGATCACGCCGATTGCAACTCTGACGACGATGTCAGTGACGCTGAGAGCTTCACCCTCAAGGACCGTCAACAGGCCATCAACCAGACTCATCCCTTCGGTATCCGTGTCTGGAAGCCTGCCCTGTACAAGAAGGACCGCTCTATCCAAAAGTTCGCCCAGTTGGATATCCACTCAGCCCCCGGTGGCAGAGTGAGCAACTGGCTGCTTCTCTTCAACCTGCTGTGGACTCTCCTCTTCGGTTGGTGGATGGCCTCGTTCGCCGCTCTTGGCGCCATTGTGTGCCTCCTCTTTGCCGCTGTTCCTAGCGGTAAAGAGTATGGGCGAGTCCTCTGGGGTCTGGCCGGATACCTCTTCTACCCCTTTGGCAAGTTTGTGCGCCTGGAAAAGGACGAGGCTTACATGGAGGAGGACCAAGATGAGGGCAGAAGTATTTCCGAGTACGAACAGTGGCAGAGCGGAGATCTCGAATATGGCAGGCTCTTCTTTGGACCTGACCGCAACCGCTCCATCGTCGGACGTTCGAGAAGGAGCATTGATTCGGAGCCCAGCGAGACTGAGAGCCTTCTAGGCCGTGGCCGACGCGGAGATTCCGGCGAACTACCCCCCAGACTTAAGCGGAGATTGTTTGGACGCGGCCAATGGAACATTGGCAGAGTCATTTTTTTCGTCTTCTTCTACTGCTTGATTTCGCCGTCTCTAATCATCGTCTCGGGTATCTGCTGGTTCTTGGTCTTCTGGATTCCCATGGGTAAGGCCACCTTCCTCCTGTTCGATCACCTCAGACGTCACCCTCTGGCGCTGTCGTTTGAATCCGACATTAGGTATGCTCGCACCGACGCATCGAATTCGTCCATTCTCCTATGCACCTACCGTGCTGTGGGCTCGCGATACTGGAAATACACCGTCGATGGAACCAACATTTTTCTCATCAACCTGATGGTTGTCGTCATCTTCGTCATCTTCGACTGGCTTGTGCTGGACGGCATCCTACACCTCGACAATGTCATTACGTCGCCGTCCTTCCTCTTCATCGCCGGCTTGTTGTCCATCATTCCCCTTGCCTACTTCATCGGACAGGCCGTTGCGTCCATCTCCGCCCAGTCCTCCATGGGTGTGGGAGCTGCGATCAATGCCTTTTTCGCGACTGTTGTCGAGGTATTCCTTTACTGCGTTGCGCTAACCCAGGGCAAGGGCCAATTGGTAGAGGGAAGTATCATCGGCAGCATCTTTGCCGGTATTTTGTTTCTGCCCGGTATTTCCATGTGCTTTGGAGCCATTAAACGGAAGACCCAACGCTTCAACGCTAAGTCCGCCGGTGTCACGTCGACGATGCTGTTGTTCGCCGTCGTGGGTTCCTTTAGCCCGACCCTATTCTACCAGATTTACGGCACACATGAGGTGAATTGCCTGGATTGTGCCGATTTTGGCCTGCACACCAGTAGCGAGGAGTGCCGTCGTTGCTTCTTCTCCCAGGCCCCCAACCTTGGTGATCGCTTTTACCTTGAAGCTGTGCGGCCGTATTGTTATCTGGCTGCGGCCATGCTTTTCTTCTCGTACCTCATTGGTCTCTGGTTCACCCTTCGAACCCACGCGGCCGTGATTTGGAATGCTGAACTGGACGAGAAGCGACATGAGGATCATTTGCATGCATCCATTCACACGACCAGCGCCCGCCCATCCCAAGCTCATGCTGCTGGTGCAATCCCCATCGCTGAGACGACCGGAGCAGATGTTCGTGAATCACACCTTTACAAGCGCATCCTTGGCCAGTCCCTGAAGCAAGTTGGCCTCAACGAAGAATTCTCTCGCCAGAGCTCCACCACTACGCAGGCTGCTGTGCCGCCTCCTAACGGATCCGTGAGCACTCTGCATGTTGTCCCCCCCAAGTCCAGTGGTGGAGAGAGTACTCGTTTCGGCCTCAACCTCGCCGGGCTGAGCGAAGCCGACAACAAGCGACTAGCTCGTGAGGTTGCTGAGATTGCTGCAACCGCTGCTGCCATTGCCTCTCGTGATCGTCACTCCCGGAGACCATCCGCTGTACCCCCTACTCCTAAAGCCCAGGCCCCTGCTCGCCCGGCCGTCTTTCATGAACCTGGTGAAGCAACAGATGCTCCCGCGACAGAGGCACACGCCACACACGGTGGGCATGATGCACCTAATTGGAGCCGAGCCAAGAGTTCCGTCATCTTGCTCGGTGCCACTCTCTTGTATGCCATCATTGCCGAAATCCTGGTCGATACCGTCGATGTCGTCTTGAACAGCTTCTCCATTGATCAAAAGTTCCTTGGAATCACACTCTTTGCCTTGGTTCCCAACACGACAGAGTTTTTGGTGAGAAAACTGTAACCCCGTGACACTACTCTGCTTTGAAACTAACAATATTTAGAACGCCATTTCTTTCGCTATGAACGGAAACATTGCCCTGTCCATGGAGATTGGCTCAGCCTATGCTCTTCAGGTCTGTCTTCTTCAGATTCCGGCGCTTGTGTTTTACTCAGCTTTCTGGCCGGGCGTTCCTCCCGGAGGCGACCCAGCGATGTACACTTTTGCGTTACTGTTCCCCCAGTGGGACATGGTGACGGTCATTCTCTGTGTTTTCTTGCTCAGCTACATGTATGGCGAAGGAAAGAGCAACTACTTTAAGGGTAGCATCCTGATGCTGACGTACCTTGTGGTTGTCATCGGATACTACTTCACAGGATACAGTACGAACATGGGTGGTGTGCAGAGGTTTGATGTTATGGGTGAAGATGGTCAGTTCCGCACCTTTAAGACTATTGGCAGGACGACGAGCGGAAACGCCTTTCCGGCATGATTTTGATGTGCTTTCACTAGCAAAACACAAAGGGAGGCAGTGGGACTGAGGGGTGGACGCGGTTTCGGCGCTTTTCTTTTGCATCATCTTACACTATACATATTGTTGTTTCTTTCACGTATTTTAGCGGAGAGCAGCATCTTTTCCTTCGGTCTCATGAGTCGAATAATTAGCTCCTTGGAAGGGGCACGAACTGTTGTTATACGGGCACGGGGCTCGTTGTCTTGCGGTTGACGGGTTGTCAAATTTTCGTCGTATGGAATGGGTTCGGTCATCATTGGGTGGTCTAGAGTCATAATTTGCGCTGTCATGTTTTGTAGAGAAATTCAATCACGAAGTCCTCAGGTCAGATCAAATCAATGGATGCGAGCGTGTATCTAGGGCCAACTTCTTTTTCTTTCTATATACGTAGTGGCATATATGTAAGCCAGGTACTAACTACTCGACCATGCGAGTAAATAAGATACATTGAAGGAACACTGGTCTAAGCCAGCATCTATTCTTCTCCTGCTACCCCCGATGTTTCTGTTCGCGCTCTTACAGAGTGTTGCCAGCGGAGCTGGAAAGGCCGCTGATGGAGGAGGAAGCCGCAGCAGAAGCGATGGTGTAACCGGAGAAGCTGGAGAGGAAGCTGGAGTCGGTTCCGGTCCAGGTGCCAGAGCTGCTGTATCCGTTGGCCTGGCAGGTACGGCCAAGACCGCTGGAGCAAGCAGAGGTGTCGCTGTCGGGAACGAAGAGCGATCCCGACTGGCCGTCAACGAGGGTGTCGACGGCGGAGAAGTAGTTGCCCTCGGCAAGGACCTGGGTACCGGAGTCGATCTCGAAGGCGTGGCCATTGATGTCGCTGAAGTAGTTGTTGACGGCGTGGAGGAGGGTGCTGCCGGTGACCTTGGGGCTTCGGCCCGAGGTGTGGTGGATGTAGTTGTTCTTGAGGGTGATTTTCTATGGCAGATGGTTAGCGGTGCAATTCATTCGCGGCACTGGGCGTCAAGACTCACGTCGCTGGAACCTCCGAGGTAGAGGGCCCAGTAGTGGTAGGTGTTGCAGTTGGCGGACCACGAGGTGGTTCCGTCGATGTAGTTGTTGGACAGAGTCACGCGGTTGTCGGCGTCGGTGCCGAGGACAATGTGCTGGCGGCCGATGAGGGAGGTGGTGACATGGTCGATCCAGACGAGATCGGCGTTGTTGATGGTGACGGCATCACCACCCCAGACAAGGCTGGGGTTCAGCTCGGTGATCTTGATGTTCTGGACGATGACGTTCTTGGCGCCGTTGATACGCAGACCCTTGCCCTTGATGACACCGGCAGTGCCCTTTCCGACAATGGACTTGTTGCTGCCGACAGTGATGCCCTCAACACCAGCCTTGTCGTAGGTGACGCTGACCTTGGCGGCCGACGACTGGTAGTTGTCGCACCAGCTGTTCTGGTTGATGGCGAGCTGGCAGGCGGAGCCGGTGCCCCAGGGGGCGCAGCCGGTCTCGGTGGTGGTTCCCTCGGTGCCGGTGAAGTCGAACTCCTGCTGCAGGACAATGACGCGGGCGGTGTCGTCGCCGAGGTAGGAGACGAGCTCGGCCGTGGTGGTGGGGTAGACGGGGGTGGCATCACCACCGCCGGTGACTTCGGAGGCGAAACCCTCGGCGGTGCCAGAGACACCGTCGGCGGCGGCAGCGCGGAGCATGGCCACAAGGGCCGAGGTGAGAACGAAAGATGCCTTCATGGTGGCGGGCTGAGGAATAAAAAGAGAGTTGGCTGGTGTAAGTGGGATGCGGATATAACTGTACAGGAAGAAAGAGACAGGACGAAACCCCAGGTTTCAGTCTAGCAACGAATGGAAACAGAAACTATGCAAAACAGAGAATGGCTCAGCCAAGGCTGCTCTAGAATCCTTCGAGACGTTCCCAACTGGCCATCTATATACCAGCGCAGAGCCCCTCGCCTCCCTCAACCCCACGTCCCGATGCCAGATGCCTCCGACGCAGGCACAAGGTACCGCTACGACGCAGGCGGGCCAGAACCCATGGCGGGCGCCCCTTGAAGCACGCCGACTTCATCTCGGCAGCGCACCGCTGGGCTGGGTTACTTGGCACGGCACTCGCGGCAGCTCTCGCGCCAGGGATCGTGTTTCGCTGGTCGCGCCATGGGGAGCAGTGGGAAACGGTCGAGTTGCCATTTTGGTCGCAGAGGACGCACGGCGATTCGTGGGAAAAAAGAAGGAATAAAAAGAACCAGGTGGGTTTCCCAGAGTCGGTTTCGACAGTAGGGGTTGGTTTTGTTTCGGGATGGACCAGGGCCAGCCCTGGGGAGAGGGGTTCCACCGCCAGACAGGCAAACAGGCCAGTTGAAGGAAGGGAAATGGAAACAAGGTGAGGTCTTGGCTGGCAGCACACTGCCAAGAACTGAAACAAGAGGCCTTGTCGACGTGATTTTCTTAATGTCCTGTCTGCAGGGGCTTACGCGGACAAGCAGCTTTTTTTGCCTATTCAGGCCACCAACTGGCGCTAACGATGGGGCCTGCTGATCCCGCCCGATTGCCAAGGAACCATGTTCAGTCGATGTCGGGCATTTATTACAAGCTTCGTCATGATTCTTTTAAGCGACGTGCTATTATACAGCATCACCCCAGATGCCTACGCGCTCGTCTTCGCCTTGTCCGACGCTGCGGCAGCAAGCCCGCATCCGCAGAGTGGTGAAAAGCCTGCCAACAATTATCCGCCCCGGGAGGCACCATGCTCGCAACTCCGCCCAAGGACATTGCTATCCCCATGAGCAATCTACACCGCACGTTTTGCATACATCATCTCCATACCTTCGCCTGCAGAATTAGTCTCCCGAGATTGGCCGTCTTGCCCCTACTGACATTGGGAGTTTTGAAAGCTTATTCATAAGGTTGTCAATATGTTGGCGTTGGTGGTTCGCTGGCAACCCCTGCTTCCATCTCTCCACGTTTCCAGCATCATGCCCCTTACTACAGAAACCTGAAACCAATGGCAATGCCACACCGCCAGCCATACTATTGAATGCCAGACTGGGTAGACTGATGGGGAATCTCAATTTCACGTCTGCTCCAACTGTGACTTTGCAGTTATGACATTGGGGCCGCGGCACAGATTGATCTTGACTACCTCGGCCAACAAACCACACAGTTGCATCCCCTACAGAATATGACAGGATTACAAGGACCGGGACGTCCACGTCATGCTAAAGCCTCTTACTACTCACGATTCTACTTTGATAGCTACCCGGCACGCAGAAAAATTACGTACAATATCTATTCGGATGACTCTTGAACATTCCAAATTTGTGCGGTTGTCTGGAGCACACCTGGACTGGTCCCTCATGATGAACCGGAGTATGGTCAACACAATATCAGATCAACAGGATTTACCTTGGGCTTTTGGATTTGGTGGTAGAATTCGAATAACCCAGGAAATATTCGCATCCGGTTTTTACCCAAGTCAATAAAATCAGATCAAGGCACTTGGCTGTTTTCTGGTAGTGCCAAATCCCGCAGATGGCCTGGGTGAAACGCGGGATATTGGCTAGTTTCGAGAGAATTATTTCACAAGATTCACACCACTCGTCTGAATGTTATTGGGTTGATTATTATCAAAAAGAAGAAGACGGTGATTGACTAGATGTCTAGGGTAGAAAACGACCTGTTCAAATAGCAAAAAGTTGCTCATCCAGCCGACTGCCAACTTTAAGGGATGATTTGGATGGGCAAATTGGCAAACAGCATCTGAGTTGCTATCGCAAAAGAACATAAAAGTTAATTTTGGACAAAATCTACACATAAAAAAACGGAATGGTGACATGGCCGAGTGATCGAGGCGACAAAGTTTCGTTTTCTTTGGTTTCTGATCTGAAGGAGTTGCGAGTGGACCTTGGTGTCATTATCTTTTTTTGTCCACTGGTACTCTTTCAAATAACTATGGGATGTGGGATACTCCAATGGGCGTGTGTCTTCAAGTCCAAGAAGTTTGCCATTTTCGAATAAGGATTGTGATCCAGATATGATGAACAGGTAAATTCCTGATAGGTTGAGGCGGTAATGAGGCTCCTAACCCACCTGCAGCATTCACCAACATCGCACTAGAGGCACACACGAGCATCTAGCTCGAAGCCTTATCACTGCAAAATAGGCCCCCTAGCTTTTTCTGCCTTTGCAAGAATGGGAATAACAAGGAGCAAAATAAAAGCCAGTGACTGAGAAGAGCACGAATTGATTAAGCTTCAACACGAGGCATCCGAGTTTTTCCCGATGGTGGGGGGGAGTTTAGAAATTTTTGCCAACAGCTACCCCACTTGGCCGGCGGATCACGATTC
This sequence comes from Calonectria naviculata, assembly GCA_003031705.1. Lineage (NCBI taxonomy): Eukaryota > Fungi > Ascomycota > Sordariomycetes > Hypocreales > Nectriaceae > Calonectria > Calonectria naviculata. Next base: position 103,187 of record NAGG01000186.1, on the reverse strand, counting down.
ACATTTCTCGCATAAGTGTGCAACGCAGGCATTAGAAGCCCAAGTCCACTTCCGCGACACCACAACCTATTTTCGATTCTATTCTTGGCAATCTGCGGTGCATTTCAATAAATCAGGGAAAATGTCGTCGCAGGCTGTTACTTCAATCGACCTCGTGTCTCTGCCCAAGGTCGCAAGGTAACGCACACTGCTCCTTCGTTACCGGATGACGCTTCTGCTCACACCCATGTCCAGTGGCAAAGTTCGGGAGCTGTTCAAGCTCGATGACTCTTCCCTCTTCATGGTTGTAACTGACAGAATCTCCGCCTACGATGAGATTCTCTCCAGCGGAATTCCCGACAAGGGCCATGTCTTGTGTCAGATTTCAGGTTAGTCATCGCCGTGTAAACGGGCCACCATCCTCAGCAATTATAACACCGATCCCGGCACTAACAACACACGCAACAGCCCACTGGTTTTCTGTTCTCAGCAAGCAGATCCCGGAGCTGAAGCACCATCTCCTGAGCCTCAACCCCCCTTCTGGTGTCACAGCAGCCGAGAAGACAGCGCTCCGAGGCCGCTGCATGCAAATCCGGTCCTTGAAGGTACTCCCTATCGAAGTTATTGGTAAGTCTTCCGCCTCTCTACAGTTGAAACATGCTGACAATGGGATGGTAGTCCGCGGCTACATCACGGGATCTGCGTGGAACGAGTTAGTGCTGGCCAATCCCTGAACAAAGGCACCGAAGGAGGTCTTGGCTAACTGCTATTCATAGGTACAAGAAGGACGGCACAGTTCACGGCATCCCGCAACCAGCTGGCCTGGAGCGCTGCCAGGCCTTCCCTGGAGGACCAATCTACACTGTCAGTCTGAATTTATTATTCTGTTTGCAATCCTTGGCGCAGAGACTTTGACTAACATTCAGGTCACCAGCCATCTACCAAGGCGCCGGTTGGTGAAAAGGACGAAAACATTTCGCCTGAGGAAGCCAAGAAGATTGTTGGCGAAAAGTGGGCTAGCCGGATCGAAAGCCTCGCCCTCAAGGTCTACAAGGCTGCTTCCGAGTATGCTGTAAGTAATGATACTCGCAATTTTCTCCATGACAATCCCAGAGCCCAAATGAATATTACCCTGTTACGCGCCGTCATCTTCCACGACATCAAACCTGCGCAAGTTCTGACCGTTCTTTTAATAGCTGGAGAGGGGTATCGTTATTGCAGACACCAAGATGGAATTCGGTTAGTTCGGGTGCTCTGTTCAAGGCTATATTTTCGTTGCTAACACGCAAATTAGGCGTGGACGAAGAAAACGACGAGCTTGTCTTGGTGGACGAAGTTCTGTATGTTTCCCATGACACTTGTTGCATGCCGGTGCTGACTCTAATTGTGACAGGACCCCTGATAGCTCCCGCTTCTGGCCAGCACCAGTTCGCGTAGGCGAAGAACAACCTAGCTTCGACAAGCAATATCTCCGTGATTATCTCACCTCCAACGGCCTTAAGGGCAAGCCCAATGCAAGTAACCTTCAAACTTCATCTCCCTGTTGTTTATCATTTTCAGCTTCTCCATCTACCCATCGCAAAGCATTACTGACACCCGTTCTAAAGGTCGAACTGCCTCAAGATGTTATTAATGAGACAGCAAAGAAATACAGAGAGGTTTTTGAAAAGTAGGTTTAAGAAGAAAAAAAGACCACCCCAGTGTGCTTCCACATGAATACTGATATTTTTCTCTATAGGCTCACTGGACAGACTATTGAACAGGCTTTGGGAGCGTTGGATGCTTAGATGGGTTTACTATCATATGGGGTCTATCATTGATATAGAACCAAGATATGATGCTCTAGAATCAAGCAATTCAACATCTCAAAAATGATATCAAAGCAATAAACCAAAAAAGAACATGGTGGGTATATCCTGCTGCTACAGCCAAAACAATTCCCAGTGCAATTTAAAAAAAAAACCTAGTCTGATATCGTGTCTAATCATGTGGTGCTTCTCAGTCAAAACTGTTCTTCGCGCAATATGACCAAATGCCATTGTCAACAGAGAAACCACCAGTAGCAGTACTTATCAGGAATAGTCATAGGGGAACTGACTTCAATTTTCCATGTTGTTCGTCGCAGAATATGTGACCAAAATGAGGTGCCAAAAGTCTGACAATGCCAGAGTCACTCCCCAGATGCGACCGCCTTTCTGTTTGTTCAATGCAAGTGCCAAAGGAATAAATAATATTTTTAAGCCAAGCATTATAAGTAAAACTAAATCTTGTATAGTATGTTAGTTATTGATATTGGTTTACTTTTACTTATGTATTTGTTTATTTCAAGGCAGAAGATTGCTGTGCGGACATTGTCAAGATGTGGGCGTAATGCGCGAGGATGAGATACGATGACCTGATCTGGTTAGGGCAGCGCAGACTGGAGGACCTGGTGCAATATGTAATTTGGGAATTCATATTCTCTCGGCCGAAGTGCACGCAACTCCAGCGGTCTACTCTTGCGCTCCACACCCGGATTTGCACGGATGGTGGAACCGTCGGCAGTACTGGCATAGATATTGCAATGGCCATAATCCATCTCTTTCCAGCCGCGTGAGAAAATCATGGCCTAAATATCTGCCCAGTTTCAATGCTCCGCCGATAACCGAGTGTGTCTCCCGATTAATGAGGGCTAGCGATGCTCTATCCCCCGGTGGCAGCATTGTGGCAATCTGGATGAGCAATTCGACGAGAAGCTTTTGGAATGAATTCTTCCTAGTACCCGCTTCAGAAAACATTATTAGTAGTGTTGTTTTATGTAAATTGGCCGTGAATGAAGACTTGTTACGGCATTAAATGATTGGCTAATGAGATATTTTGTATCCTCTTATCTAGCTTTTTCAGTACCAACAGGAAATGCACGGCCATGATGTACCATCGGGGTTGTGGCAGATTCACTATTACTTTCATCGTCTGCTTATTTAAGCTTTTAGTATCGACAGGAGATGCACAGCTATGAAGTATCATTAGGGCTGTGGTAGATCTAGTATTGTTCTCATCATCCACCTGTCAACAGGGACGAGTGGTTGGGCTCGGTTCGCTGCTCAGTATGTGTGCACGCCATGGCAGGCCGGGATGAGCGCTTGGTCGACACATTGAGCTAAGAGCAAGCAATGTGGCCCATATTTCGTGTCCACAAAAATAGCGATGGGTTGTGTCGAGATTCGCGGTCTTCATGTGTAGTCCCCAAGGCTCCGCATGAGAATACTAACAAGTGTTTCATTACTACATTGTGTAGGGGCGCAACTTTTGCCATTGATCATACTTTTTGTACAGAGCTCAAAAGATTAGCAGTGGGATTGGGTTTGTAATTGACATTTGTGCATATAGGGCTACGATATTGACATTCCCATGGGCCAGTTGAAGTGAAAAAAAGAAACCAAAAAAGTCAACTGGAGCACGCCAGGCCGGAAGCTGAGAAAATGCTTCCTCAGCTGAAATTATTTCAACTCTGAACATCCCCACTGTTCTACACTTTACATATGAAACATAACTTGTCTTGTCGCTACTGGAAACTGCCATGGAGCTGTTGATCGCAGTGGTTTTTCTCCAATTTGCCTCACTCTGTGCTTCCTGGATGGTTCCCCGGGATCTCGAGGATGGTGTCTATCACATCACACTCCCACACGAAGACGATAACATGACTAAGCCGGCAATTAGCAAGCGGGGAGATTTATCTATATGGAGTGACTTCCCTTACCACCAGGAAGGCGAAAAGGACCCCGATATAAATCAACCCGGCAAGGACATCGAGTCGTTTCGCAAACTCCCCTTTCATAAAAAGCCCGGAGATTATGGGAAACAAGCACCGGTAACATTCACAGCCTATGACTGCATCTACAATGAACCCTCTTTGCTGGAGGATCAATACCACCAGGCCCGCGCCAGTCTCTTTGCCTACTGCCGTCGCTGGAAGCTCCCCCCTCGAACTGTTCACATCGCCATTGCCAAAAAGGGGGACGTAATTGCATACGCATGCTCTTGGAGCAGCTCAGCACGCGCCTGTTCTCCTCGCGAGTTTACGTGGGTGGAAAACCGCTTCCTTGACAAACATTGTGGGCCGATGACGCCCGCTTGGTCATCGTCTAAAGAGTTGAAGAAGACCTATGGGAGAGGTTGGATCGGCAGCCACATCTGCAAGGTGGACATCTACGATAAATGTACGCCTCGCGTCACAAGAAATATGTGGGTTGGTCTTCCTCCAGATGTGGATGACAAGGACCGTATTCCGGATAGGCAGGCGGATGGAATGGAATAGAACAGTTCGGATGAGAGGCTATTTGTTGGTGGTGTCATTGAACTCAACTGCTCTCTACGCCATTAAACCAGCAACTGCAGGGTTTCTGTGCTTGGAAACGAAACTTTAGCAAAGAAGGCGGCGAGGGAATCATTTGGCACTGTTAGACACAGTCCATAGTCATGACAGGGCCTTCTGGCCCGACCACTGTTCTCTACCTTCAATGCGTCCAGCTCAGCCGATGTTTAATCATTTATTTGATCAGTATACTTATCTGGCCCTTTGTGCTGGCTGACCTCTAAGATGTTGAAGTTTGTCAGAAAGATGGTATATTTGAATGAGACCTTGCAAAATAACCGGGGAGTTCGAAGGGGCCTTGAGAGCTGTGATATTATGCAGGGACCAACAGAAGAGTACAGTCATGACACCATGGAATGCTCATGAACATGCAATTGTGCAAGAAAAAAAATAACAAGTAGACGACAGAGATCAACTCCGTATAGGTTGATTGAAGCAAAAAGCAGGGTCTGGCCGGGGATTGAACCCGGGACCTCTCGCAAGCTGAGCTGTAGGGTTTACCCTAAGCGAGAATCATACCACTAGACCACCAGACCGAAATGATGACGGATCATGTTCCATTGGAAGGATGCCAAAGTCTACGTCATTATGTAGGTAACCAAGCCAGACCCGATGTTCTTGCAATGCTTCACTGATGGATAATCTTCACGATCAGCAGCCTTCAAGGGGGGGAAAGGTTTTGCAAGAGATTGATCATCCTTGCCGCTCCTGCTTGCTAATTTGCGACTATTCCACCCTCACATAGAAGTCAGGACAACTCAACGCAAGAAAAAATCACGCGGGAGATACTATCAACCATTGACGCAACTACATGTCACGCTCACCGTCACATCACTTTCAGGGCCTTTCTCATTTTGAGCACTTTGAAATCAGAAGAAAGGAACTCAACATTGGAATCAAGTCTATCCTCATCCAAGAGCTTAGATAACTGGCTTAGAAACTGCTACTCTGGTGGCCTGGGTCCTTGGCTCTGAATGCCTACTGTAGAATGATGCTGACCTTGCTGCTACTTATCATTGTCATAATGATGAGAAAAATGCAGTTGGTTTAACTTAGAACGTTTGAATCGAAGATATTGGAGACCAAGTGCACAGGCTGCTTTTGTTGTCTATTGAATTGCCTGTCTCAAAGTAACTAGGTTCCCGGTCTAACCGCAAAACTAGAAACCAAGCACAATAATTCGGTGAAATCGACAGACTAGAGAAACTGGCCAGCCTACGGGTGTACTAGCAACAAACATAGATGGGCTTGTTACCACAAACCGTATATGTAATCTGTTGCTATTCTTATTAACCTGCTTGAACGATATATGCACAGTGCGGTACAGTATGGACAGTGTCCGACACGGACCATGTCATCTCGCTTGTCGACGGCCAGACGCGGGAGTCAGCGCCAATTTTGGGACAGGCACAAAATTTCTTCACATCAGCGATACAAAGGTTCCTCGGATGGGGCGTTTAGTGGATGAAGGACCGAACAAAAATACCCAGAAACAGCCAATTCGGGATCCATTGACCCGTCCAAAGCAGCAAGAAACGAACGAGGACCTGCCTGATTACGACCAGCAAGGGCAAGGGGTGGCAGCGTCGCCATAATGTCGTCGCTGTCGTCGACGGGCCTGATGCGGCAGCTGGTGCAGAGCCAGTGGACCAGCATCGGCCGTCTTTCGACCGGCGTGAGGCTGGCCAGCGGAGTGTCGTCCAGGCCGGCCACGGTCAACAATTACAGCAGCAGCACCATCATCAGAGCATTCGCGTCTTCTGTGAGAGGCAATGCGCCGCCATTGGCTGAGTCCCGGAGTCGCGCGACGGTGCCGGGTCGGGTCGGTGATCGGAGGTATGTTTTAGCGTTGTCGGCACTGTTACAGCACGTCCTGGCTGGAGCTTGCAGGAGTGCAGCTGCTGGTGTCCCACCGAAGCTTCCCATTGGGAAGTGTGCCCCGCGACCCCGCGGTTGTGGGGGCGTCTGTCCTGGGCCCCTCCAGCGTCCCTCCCAAGCTCGCAGCTCCTCTTATCACGTCACACTCTCACTCTGTCTCATCTCCGTCGTCCACCTCCTCTTTTCATCTCCATCTTCTTCTTCTCGTCTGCCTGGAGCTTGACGTTTGACTGATTCTAACTGTTGGAGCCCCAGCAGCATCCTCCATTATATTCCCCGCCGTTTCTGTTCCCACCAAGCTCGTCTCGCCCGCAACGCCAAGATGGATGACCGCGACGTCCTCCCCGATAATGTCAAGCCCCGCAACTACTTCCTCTCCCTGAAGGACCTTGAGTTCAAGAACTGGACCTACAAGGGAACCGTCACGTACGTACACGGTGCTCCGTCGCCACCTTGCGTTTGTGTAATACTGACCCCCCTCCGACCAACAGAATCGATTCAGAAATTGTCAAGCCCACCAAGGAAGTCGTCGTCAACACTCTCGAACTCAAGCTCTCCCACGCCAAGGTCACTGCCGATTCCAAGTCTTTCGAGTCAACCACGTTCAAGTACGATGAGAAGGCCCAGCGCGCCACCATCGTCTTTGACGAGGAGCTGCCCAAGGCCGCCAAGGCCGCCATCGTCATCGACTTTGAGGGCATCATGAACAACGATATGGCCGGTTTCTACCGCAGCAAGTACAAGCCCGCTGAGACCCCCGCGCCCTCTGTCCCCCGTGATGATGAGTGGCACTACATGCTCAGCACCCAGTTTGAAGCTTGCGACGCTCGCCGTGCTTTCCCCTGCTTTGATGAACCTAACCTGAAGGCCACCTTTGACTTCGAGATTGAGATCCCCAACGATCAGGTTGCTCTCAGCAACATGCCCGTCAAGGCTACCCGCCCTTCCAAGGATGGCTGGCAAGTCGTTTCATTTGAGACTACTCCTGTCATGAGCACCTACCTTCTCGCCTGGGCCGTTGGTGACTTCGAGTACATCGAAGCTTTCACCGACCGCAAGTACAATGGCAAGCAGATTCCCGTCCGTGTCTACACTACTCGCGGTCTCAAGGAGCAAGGCCAGTGGGCTCTTCAGCACGCCCCCAAGATCATTGACTTCTTCTCCGAAATCTTTGACATCGACTACCCTCTCCCCAAGTCTGATCTCATTGCTGTTCACGAGTTCACCCACGGTGCCATGGAGAACTGGGGTCTGGTTACCTACCGCACCACCCAGGTTCTTTACGACGAGAAGACTTCTGATCCCCGCTTCAAGAACTCCGTCGCCTACGTTGTCGCTCACGAGCTTGCTCACCAATGGTTCGGCAACCTCGTCACCATGGACTGGTGGGATGAGCTCTGGCTCAACGAAGGTTTCGCTACTTGGGTCGGCTGGCATGCTGTTGACCATCTCCACCCCGACTGGCAGGTCTGGGCTCAGTTCGTCAACGAGGGAATGGAGGCTGCCTTCCGTCTCGACGGTATCCGAGCTAGCCACCCCATCCACGTCCCTGTTCGTGACGCCCTTGACGTCAACCAGATCTTCGACTCCATCAGCTATCTCAAGGGTTGCTCGGCTATTCGCATGCTTGCCAACCACCTTGGCGTCGAGACTTTCCTCAAGGGTGTCTCCAACTACCTTAAGGCCCACGCATATGGCAATGCCAAGACGACTGCTCTGTGGCAGGCTTTGAGCGATGCTTCAGGCAAGGACATCAACCAGCTTATGGACCCTTGGATTTCCAAGATTGGTCACCCCGTGGTGACTGTTGCTGAGGAACCCGGCCAGATCTCCATCAAGCAATCTCGATTCCTGTCCACCGGCGATGTTAAGCCCGAGGATGATACCACTACCTGGTGGGTCCCTCTGGGTCTGGAGGGCAAGAAGGGCGAGGCAGGTATTGCTTCCCTCTCTCTTACTGCCAAGGAAGATACAATCCGCGACATTGATGACGATTTCTACAAGCTCAACAGCGGCGCCACCGGTTTCTACCGTGTCAACTACCCCCCTCAGCGACTTGCCAAGCTGAGCACTCAGCTCGACAAGCTCAGCACCGAGGACAAGATCTCCATCATTGGATCTACTGCTGACCTTGCATTTGCTGGAAACGGTACTACTCCTGCCCTCTTGACTTTCCTCCAGGGCTTTGGTAAGGAGACGCACACTCTGGTTTGGCGACAGGTTCTCGACTCCATCGGCCAGGTCAAGTCCGTCTTTGGTGAGGACGAGTCCATTAAGAAGGGTCTGGACAACTTCACCCTCAAGCTCATCAGTGACAAGGTCAAGGAGGTTGGCTGGGAGTTCCCCGAGAATGAAGACTACCTCACCGGTATTCTCCGAAAGGAACTTATCGGTACCGCCGTTGCCATCGGACACCCTGAGTAAGCCCCCCACACATTGATTTTGACATTAACCTGGTAGCTGACTTAATTAGGGTGCTCGAGGAGGCCTTTAAGCGATTTAACGCCTGGGTTGAAAACCCCGAGGCCAACCCCATCTACCCATCCCTCCGTGTCGCTGTTTGGCGCGCCGGTATTACCAAGGAGCCTGCTCGCGCCGTCGAGATTCTCAAGAAGGAGTGGTTCAACACCAAGTCTGTTGATGGCAAGCTCTTCTGCTTGAGTGTTCTCGGCCTGGTCAAGGATGCTGAGCTGCTCAAGAAGGAGGTTATTCCCTTCAACTTCAACCAGTCCCCTCCTTCCAACTCCGTCCCCAGCGGTGACATGCACGTCCTGGGCGGTTCGGTGTCTGCCAATGTCATCGGTCGCCCTCTCCAGTGGGAGTTTATGAAGGCCAACTGGGATGCGGTCATCACCAAGCTAGGCAACCCTGTTGTTGTTGACCGATATGTCAACATTAGCTTGAGCCGCTTCACTGATGCTGCCGTCATCGATGACATTCAGCAATTCATGAAGGACAAGGACACCAAGAGCTTCGACCGCACCCTTGGTACCGTCCTGGACAAGATCCGTGGCCGTGCCGCCTACCGCGAGCGTGACTCAGCGGCACTCAAGGAGTGGTTGAACGCCAACGGCTATGCCTGACTCTGTAAATTATAAAAGCTGTTTGATTTGGAGAAAAATACAACAGGGGGCGAGGAGTTATGAAGGAGTCGATGATGTATGAACATCTCCAAAAAGGATGAGCTAAATGTAGTAACGTAATAAATAAGTTTGGATTAAGGCCGAGCAGTAAATGCTGCCACTGTGATGCCGTCCCAATTGTACGTGCAGGCGGTACAATAGATCGTCTCTAGAGTCTAATCTTGAATCCGGCCTTGTCGTCTGTGCTGCACCAGGCCATGACTCTACACGTGACAGCGCAACCCCTGAATCCGTTGGCTACCTAGATAGGGAGGATGCAGTAGCGCCTTGGCAGTGCTGACAGTGTTATGAGATGGATAATTAATGAGATGGAATCGGGCGAGAAATTCTTTTTTTTTCGCGCCGCGACATGACTTCTCAAAGGTAGCGCTTTAACGACGTTCTCTTTTGCATTCTTCGTGGCCAAGTACTCACTGCCTGGTTGCCAGATCCTTGCGTGGATCCTGGCCCAGGGTAAGCGCAACTATGGCGGGACTCGTGCTTGGCATCTGCTGGCTCGCCTTCAACCTGGCCTTCGTGATACCCTCTGCAATTCTCGTGAGTCGTCCAAATGTCACGCCATGGCGGCCCCCACCCCATCAGTTGCTAACGGCTCTTCCTCCAGCTCTTCTACACGCTCAATTCAGTCTTTCCCGTCCTGGCGGCCGTGGAGGACGTGGATGCCCCAGCCTATGAGCGTCTTGACCTGGGCCGCGTCGTCGACGACCAAGATGACGCCAAGCCGCGCCCGGTCAGTTCCTCGATCAGGTCCATGACCCGCTTGCTCTACTCGAGCAGAAGGTGCCTGTCGCTGTTTCGGGGATTCGGCTGGCTCTTGCTGTGGAACATGGCAAAGGGCCTGGCGTTGCTCGCAGCCTTCAAGCTCTCGTCAACTCTGGGGTTCCTGGCCCAGATAGTCTTGCCGTTGGCCCTTGTCCAGCTCCACACTCTCTGGGTGCACACAATCATCACCACCTCGCCAGGCGCCCCCGGGCCTCCTTTCTGGAGACGACTCGTCCCCGCCAGGAAGGCGCTCAAGGCGGTCGCGCCCCCAATGTTCATTCTTTTGGCAGCAGAGGCCGTCACGCAGCGCATCATGCTGCACGCCTACAGGAGCATGGAGATGAAGTGGGAGTATTTTTTCCCAATCGGCGGTCAGATGGGGAAACCAGTCCTGTTCTGGCTGCTTCTGGCTGCCCTCACTTTTATTCTCGTCATTCCCGCGCACCTGTTGCTAGTGCGCGTGGAAGTCTCCCTTCTCCCGGCTACTGAGCGGACCATTATAGCCCTGGATCCAGCCATTTCTGTCGGCCACCATGAGAATGGGCATATAATCATGATCGAGGCCTGGAAATCTTTGAGGCGAGCCTCATTGTCTAACCTCATCTTTCTCTACATCAGGATCTTTCTCATTACCGCTGCAATTGTGACTGTTGTTGGGTTTGTCGACTTCACCTGGTACATTGTCATCGCTCTTCAGAATTGGAGGTTTTAAAGACGCATCACGGAACAACAATAAACATGCAGCTATATTAATTATGTACAGTTATAGAAGCAAAATAAATACTAAATCCCTTATGGCCGCGTCTTATTTATTTATTTATTAGCTTTTTCTCCGCTGTGCTTACTTTGCTCCGGTACGTTAACAGGACGTTTTGGGACAAAACTTTAGCATTCTCATTAGACGTGCAAAACATCTACATTGTTGGCAATCCAGCTATATGAATCTGACCTGAAATCGTCATCCAAAAGGCTGTTGGAGTTTGCCGTCTCAAACCACATGAGCTGCTTGTCGTCCTTCCACTGAGGCCAGTTGGCGTACTTTGTAACACCCTTGTTGGGGTCGAGGTTGTAGAGGAAGTTGAAGTAGTAGGTGCGGATGCTGCGCATGGCGTTGTTGGGCACGAGGCCAAACATGACCTGGAGGATGTCGGAGCCGTGCAGGGTGCCGAGGATCGGGGTGCCGTAGTCGTAGCTGGCAAGGTACGACCATGAGGGCACGTCCGGGTTGACATCGGCAGCCGTCTGCAGGAACAAGCGGCGTGTCAGTGTGAAGACCATGTCGCCCAGGACAGCAGCGCGGCGCTTGAAGCCCGGGAATACCTCGTTGAGGATGCTGGTACGGAAGGGGCTGCCGGCACTGAGCGCTGTCGAGTAGGTGTTGACAAAGGCAGTGAGCTCAGTCGTCGTGGCCTCACTGAAGAAGTAGTCCTTGAGATAGCCGACAAAGGACGCCGTGGTTGTGAGGTTGGGTTGGAAGAGGGCGAAGAGCGTTCCTTCGTCTTCCTGGTCGCCGTTGATCATGGGGACGGCGTGGTACCGGCCAGTCTTGACGAGGACCTCTGGGCTGTCAGGGAGGACAGTGCCGTCCGGCCGGGGCAGGTAAGAGAGGGCCAAAGAGTTGAAGGACAGGAGACCGGGGACCGAGTTGGCGGCATGAAGGAAGTCGTCGTAGTCGAGGCCACGCAGGCACTCGAGAGTGTCGCTGGCACTGGAGCAGCCAGCATTCTTGACCACAGTGTCGTAAATCGCCTGGCCCTTGGCACTGTCGACAGGGCTGGCGGGGACAACGCTGCCAGAGTTCATGATGGCGCCGCGGAACAGTGGCTTGTCGTTGTAGTTCGCGTCGCCGCCGTAGAGCACCATCTGGTCGAGCACAGAGATGGCGCCGGCTGATTCGCCCCAGATGGTCACCTTGTCCGGGTCGCCACCAAACGACTCGATGTTGTCGGCAACCCACTGGAGACCCATGCGCTGGTCCAAGAGACCCAGGTTGGAGCTGCCGTCGGCCTTGATTTCGGCTCCGGGCATGAAGCCAAATCCGGCAACACGGTAGTTGACGGCTACATAAATAAAGGGCTGGTCCTGGCCAATGCCCGTGTTGAGCAGACTTGTTCCGTCGTACATGGCATTGCTGCCCAGCTCAAAACCGCCACCAAAGATGTAGAATAGCACGGGCAGTGCATCCCCTTTCTTGGTTCCGGCGGGTCTTTGCACGTTGATGGTCAGGCAGTCCTCTTGGCCGGTGACGACCTGGAGGAACGGGATGCTCAAGAAGTTTGACAGGAACTCGGTGATGACGCTTGAGCCGCCCGTCGAAATGAACATTTGGGGGCACGACGGACCAACCAGAGCGGTGGCGTCAAAGGTGCCGAGAGCAGTGGACAGCTTTTTAGGTGGCTTGAGGCGCAAGGAGCCCGTTGGTGGATCGGCAAAGGGGATACCCCTGAATGAATCGATGCCACCACTGCTGGAGCCAATGACGGTGCCAGAAGGAACAGATACAGTTACCTTGTCAGCACGCTCATGGATGGTTCCATCAGGATCAGGGGCTGCAGCTGGAGCCGCAAGCACCCGAGCCACGAGGCCAAGAGTGAACAACACGAATTGAGACTTCATGTTGCAGATGATAGGCTGACAAAGTAGTGTAGACGGGGATAGTTGACAAGAATTCCCAGCGATTATAACTGAACAAGAGAGAATTTAGTCTCTTGATGGTTTAACAACAACACGGCAGAGTTGCTATTTATCTGAACAACCACAAGAGAGCAAGGAAGAAGAGGGGAGGGGAGCGATGCTGTTCACAAAGGCCATCGCAAGCCCCTCTGGAGCGGGAAGGCGGCCACATTATGAAGCATTCGTTCCCCCTGTTCAAGCACGGGTCTCTGCTTCTCGGCATCGTATATCGCAGCTCGATATCACACGAATGTTTGGACCTCATCCCAGCAACTTCCTGCCCCGCGCGAACGGAGTTTTTCTTGAACATGCTTAATCCCCACCACGGGCACATTCTCTGCTGCATAGATTCCATCCCCCGCCCTCACCGCAGGCCCGGAAGCTTCGAAAGAGGAAAGCAAAACCGGCGGGAAGCACGAGGCTAGCAGTTCTGGAGAACGCCTCGCCCCGGGCATCGATCCCTAAACATGCCCCTGGGCCGCTTGGGCATCGTTCCCAGGGGCCCGCTGCGGGGGGGAAGTGGGATCGATCGGAGAATCAGGGGATCAGGGTGCCAGCGGGATGAAAGCAAAACGAAAGCGAGAAGCACATGTTTGGGTTGACGATGGGATTCTCAAGAGTTGAAGCTGTTGAGGAGCATAGATCGACCTCGGCAGGCTGGGACGTGGTGCGAGAGAGCGCCCATCATGTCCTCTTTCGGGCGAGGAGGGGTGGCATCTTGCGTCGTCTAGGGCAGGTGAAGTGTGGCATCGATCAGCGCAGCGCAGCGCAGAAGGATTGTGCGCATTGCGAGCAGCAGAGTTGGGGCGCATCATCGTCATGTCGGTGTGTGCCCTGTGACCTCTCAGTGGACGTTATACAAGACTGATCCATGTCTATATGCGAGGGCGGCGGCAAGATGGCCAGGGCTGCGTATCTGCCGGTGATTTTGCTAGAAGGAAGTGAAGGGGGGGCCTGGCTCTTGCTGCTTGAACTTGCGGCGCCGAGCCAGGCTTGCGAAGCACGTTGACGTGCTGGTCTTGCCATTTTGGGTAGGTGGTGCAACGGTGAGCTAGAGCGCTGGAGCGCATGGCCAGGGCTCCCACTACCCAGCGCCGTCGTTGGTCGCTCAAGGGCCACGGGCCACTGGAAAAAATCCGGGGTAGAGCACGCCGTCCCGTGCTAGAGGCCCTAAAATGCGGGGTGCCAACTCTAAACCTAAGCGACGAGAACTGAAGGAAAGCCACCCGAGGCCATTCCTCTCTCCGGCTTCTTCTTTACACGTACAAGACGTCTTTTTCCAAATGCTTAGGGTTACCAAGACATAAGCACAGACTCCCATTGGCACGCCTATTATCCGGGGTGCTGCTGCGACGCTCAGTCTGCGTTGCGCCCCCCCTCAATTGCCATCTGCAGGTCTTGGCCATGGCCTGGCTTGACCTGGCCTGTCAGCCAAGCATGTCATCTGTCACGACCCATGGCGACAGGGACGAGGCAGGGCAGGACAAGCCCTCGCCCCGGCCCGAGCGGCAATCTGGTCGCAGTCCGCCAGAGTCGGCGGTTTTATCTCCCAGCGACAACGTGCGCATGTTTAAGACAGCCGTCAGCCCACTGGACCAACTGGGTAATACTCGCGATCTCGGTCCGCCTCCAATCCAGTCCCTCTGCCCTGGGACCGCTGGGACCGCAGCTACCGGACCCAGTCGTCCCGGCCAACTCTTTCGGTAGTTTGCTCGGTGACCCTCGCCCTGGCGCCCCAAATTTAGCTGCTTCCCGCTGCAGCCCACTGCGACAAAGCCGCATGCGCTCGACATGGTGTCTGTAAGCCCGCATTTCAAACCCACCACAGGCCTAACAGCTGAGCCCTCTCCCACCGTTTCTCACCCACCATCTCCCGCTGAACGGGGAAAGGCCGTCAATCACCACCGCCCTCCATCATACGAACCGCTCCCTCTCCGCATTCACAAGGAAGAGACGTGCCTCCCGTCTCATTTCCGAGGCTCGACGGCTCGATCCACTGTCAGGAACATGGAACAGGAAACTCTTTCCCGAATCATTAGATAGATTGGTCCCTCGGGGTCCGTGATGGGCGCACCATTGACCGGCTCCTTTTCGTACACAGCCCTGGGATCATAGGCAGTAGACCTTGATGGATCCTCTAGAACCCACGTGCTGCCGTCCAGGACCGTGTGAGTCTGGGTCTATATCTGGTTATCTGACCGTGGCGCAGAACTAAAAATCGAATTTGTTGAATAAGACTCCGAAGTTGAGTAATTCCATCTATTCATCCCCGTCATAATTGTTGTCCACCAATAAAAGTGCTCCTTCGGGCAATAAGAAAAAAAAAAAGAAAAAAACCTGCACCCGCTATTTACAAGTTGTATCCCATGCTCGTAAGGACTCCTGCCCGTAAACTCGTGTTCTGTATCCATGTACGCTCCCGTATGCATAATAGTCTTCATCACGCCATACCTCCCAACATGTGCCTGTGAGGGCCCGGTCTTGATGCAAATCATAGCCGACTGGCTCAAAAGTAGAAAAATCGTAATTCGCTAGTGAGAAACCCGCCCCAAAAAGGGGAAACGTCAAAGCAAAACACTTCTCTGTCAACTCTTTTCCACTCGTGTGGCTACACTACCACACCCACGGGAGAACCCTCGCTGAGACAACGTTTCTTTGCACTCAGGGCGGGCTCGTCCTCCGAGTCGTCTTCAAAGCTACCGTTGAGAACTTCCGAGAGGACCTTGCGCTTTCGGTTCGTGCCCTCGTGCTTCTCGGGGTCTCTCTCCCACGTCTCAATTTCCTCGGTGTTGAATTGGCCCACCACATCGTGTCCCAGGGCCTTGCCGAGTCGCTCTCGCAGACCCAAAATCGGCCAGATTGGAACTCGTGCATACTCGATCTTGATGCCAGAAACCGCAGCCTCTTCGTCACCTGGTGGTGCGCTGAATGGGTCGTGGAACTTTTCGAGAAACTCCTTCGTCACGTGCCCCGTGTACACAATGAAATCGGACGTTTCTGTGTCATGGGTGAGGATTCGCAGCGTCACGTTTTGGAAGTTTGGGCTCGGCGGGATGCCCTTCTCAGGGCCTATTGGAGTGTCTCTCCTGGGAGATGGTGCAGGCGCTGGGTAAAAGTGTTTTTGTGCCATCGCCAAAAAGATGCCCACAAAGTGCGCGTCCTGATCCGAGTTGGACGGCACGAGTAATCTCGCCCGTAGTTGCTGCAGGCGATAAACTGGTTCGTTCCAGCTTCTTCCTGGGCCCGGGGCTACTCGAAACAGGTTTCTCCGAATGGAAGCAAGTTGGCTCTTGCCAATGTAGCACACCATCGGCAGATTGGCGGGGCTCTGTGAAGGGGTGCACGGCAGCGCGGGAGTGTTGAACGACTCGGCAGGCCGCGTTGACACCGATCGAAACGAGGAGTATGATGATTTTGTCTCATCTGAGGGGAAGTTCCACATTATTTGCGCGCGCACGGCATCTCTATACACGCGACCCCCAAAGTATAGGTGAAGCTCGGGGAGGTAGTGGGGTTTGCTGAAGGGCTCGGGCCACAACGTCATGAGGACCGTCTTGACGGCGTTGGAGCAGAGGATAGGGTGCATAGTGTCGGGGAGGAGAATCTGGGTGAGAGAGTCGCTCAGAGTCATGATAGTGTGCGACGGCCGCAAGTGGCCCTTGGACGGTGGTGAGCCAGGCATCGAGGCAGGCTGAGGGGTATCGCAAGGAGGGAGTTCCTCCCATCGCGCTCCGAGGAGCTGGGCGTGTATATCACTCCAGCATATGGGGCGCACGAAGAGTGAGGTGCCGGAATGCTGGTGGAAGATGTCGAACAGGGAGTTCTTGGCCGGGCGGTAAACGCGACGTCGCCGCCGCTTGGGGAGCGGTACAGGCGGTTGCGATGTTGCGGGTGTAGAGTTGGAGGACACCCCGCTACCAGACGAGCGGGGAGTCGCCATGTCTATCAGGTTGCGCAGCTGTTTAGCGAGGCTGCCGTTGCTGAAGAGGCTGATGTTTCGCAGCTGTTAGCGACCTGGTGGTGTTGAAAGGAGCGGAGGGGCGCGTCGTGGGGATGCTCAAGTGTAGGTGGATGCAGAAGGAAAAGCTAGATGACGGGAGGCGATCCACGGAGGGGCGCGCGTGCACTTACTCAAATACAAGCATGGGATGGCGGATGGATTGACGGTGCTTGACCCAATGCCTGTGTCTCTGCCTGGAATCAGTTGTTGGTGTTTGTGTTTGTGCTTTGCTTCCTTCTTGATTCAGACTCATTAACGCCCTTCCGCCTCGGGACGCGCCCAACGATCCCTGTTTATATCCAGCGCAAGTTTTGGGACTAGCGGCTGGCACGGGCTTGGGCTACGCCCTTGTCACGGCGGGAAAAAAGCAAAAAGGGGGACGTCAGCACCGGCGGCCGTAGATTTTGCGCAGATGGATGCAACCTTAAATAAAAAGAAAAGAAAAAAAAACCAAAATTGTGCCAAAGAAGATTTCGCGAGGCCAAAGAGGTGGGATGACGGAGGACAGAGATTTGTTGGGAGCGGGACAAAAGGATGATCTGAAGGTCGGTGAAAACGCAGAGGTGACGAGACCGTGCAGCTGAAACCGTCACAAGCAGGCGACCACCACTTTGACGCTGGCCCGGCTCTTGGTCACCTTCACATTCACATTTTTGACACCCGGCACAGCATTTTGTTCGTCAAGTGGGCCTCTGGGCGGCGGAATGGACCAAACATGGCAAACGGGAGTACAGCATTAGCCAGCCACGCACCCTTGGTACATCCACCCAATTACCGCATTGAGACATCCGTACCAGCCCAGCAGCGGAGCGGGCGGGTGGGAAGGGGAAAAAAAAGACGCGTGCGCGACTTTGCCACGTCCTGCTCGCTTTGCCTCGGGTGGAGCCGGCGCGACACTGAAGCGTACTCACGTGAGATGGCATGTGGGGCCAGGCAGTCACCAATTCCCTTCCAAGTCACGAGTGGTCCACTCTGTATGACTAAGATCAAGGCAGCTACGTGGCGCAGCTCTGCATCGCCGCCACTCTCCGGCCCACCTCCAAGGTCCCAGAGTTGTGGCCTGACTCTTGACCGACACAGCTCTTGCTCCCATAAGGCACCAACTTGTAGCCAACCAGCCTCGTTTGCCCCACACCATTGACGACAGCTTCGTGAGCTGCGGCAGCCCCGCCAGTGACGAGCGCATCCGTAGTCCCAACTGCGACTTGACCTTTTGCACCACATAGAGCAGCTTCACTGTGCGGTCTCGCCATCCGCTGTTCAAGATGCCCGTATGCCGTCCCCAATTCCGTCCGCAATCCCATTGCCGAATCACACGGCGCGCTCACCATTCCGCTGCCTCTTGCTCTCCGCTACTCCTGGCTCCGCATCCCCCGACATCATCAGCCTCCTCCTCCCAGCTAACCAGCATTCCAGGCATACAACTCCGTCTTCAACTCCGACCCCAATGTCCCTCGCCTAGTCGGCAACTTCCCTCTTCTTCCTCTCCGCACCAAGACCCGTGGCCCGGCCTATGCCCTGCCCATCCCCTCCCCGCCGCTCCCGGCCAACGAGTCGCCCGACCCTGACAGCGAGAGCTACGATATCCTCGACGAGGTCCTCGCGCTCTTCCGCGCCAACACCTTCTTCCGCAACTTCGAGATCCAGGGCCCTGCCGACCGCCTCCTCGTCTACGGCATCTGGTTTGTCAGCGACTGCCTGACCAAGATCCGTCCCACGGCCTCGGCCCGTGATGCCCAGAAAGATGTCCTGAACCTCGCCCTCGATCTCAACTTTGCCATTCCTGGCGACCCAGGCTGGCCTCTCAACCAAGTGAGTTTTATCCATACGGATGGGCACGGTCTCAATGTCCAGAGATTGTCCCGGAATGTGACATGAACCAGGCTGCTAACTGCCTTCATCTAGATGTACGAGCCCCCTCGTGACAGGCAAGAGGCCGAGCTACTCAAGCAGTACCTGTCGCAGGTCCGACAGGAGTTGGCCGTCCGATTATTGGCAAGGGTATACGATGAGGACGAATCCAAGCCCAGCAAGTGGTGGCTGAGCTTCACCAAGAGAAAGTTTATGGGCAAGTCGCTGTAGACGACAGGACAAGGAAGACGACATTAGAAGGCTACTATGAAAGCGCAAGTTTGAAGAGCTGGCACAAAAGATACTTATTATTTTTCTTTCTTCATCCAAGGTGCACCTTTGTTTCCTGTCATGTTTGCAACGCTTCTAGCAACGGAGTTGGCGCAGGTCCAGGTCTATTCAGGGGTATCATGGTGTGTGGTGTGTCCTGACTAACTGTACGTGTGTCTGAGAGAAATGCTCCGACACGCTCCTAGCCACGTCTTTTTTTCTTAAAGCTGAAAACAATCCTCATCCTTTTTTTAAGCCTCCATCTTTCTCCTCTTGAACTTGCCCCTCGCCTCAATCTTGCCTTCTACAGGAACTGCTCTCCAGCCCGTGAGCAGGAAGCCGTCAGCGCCACCCCGGCCCATCATGACCGGGTGTGTGCGTCCGGGGAGGACCTGCCATCGCCTCGCGCGGCTAGTTTGGATGCTCACGCCCAGGAGCAGAGTTGGGTTGAGGGGAAACTCGGGGGTGCCCTCCCAGCGCTCCAGCTCCTCGGATGTTTTGCCCTCCGTCTCGGGAGGGGGATTTGACACCCAGGCGGCACGGCGTGCGACGCTGAAACAGTCGGCGAGCTCCGTCAGAGGCTCAATGGTAGGCGAGTAAATTGCAACTGGAGCGCCGCCCGCGAGAAGTGGCAGGGTGTGGCGCACGATGGAGATGGGCTCCATCGTGCTGGCGACGGCAAGGCCAGAGAAGCCGCCCTCGCGCGTCGCATCCACCACGTGCCGGATGCGTGCCCAGCGCCGGCGCTTGCGATGGTAGTTGCCGCGGCGGTTCGTCTTCCAAGAAGAAATCTCCTCGGGTGTCGCCTCTGGGGGCTTGCTGGTGTAGGCATCGTCCTCTTGTGGTGAAAGAAGCTGGAGCCACGAGATGGGCAGCAGGTTGGTGGCGAGGGGGTGGTAGGGGTAGGGCTGGTTGGGGTTGGTGCTGTCGTAGTTGAAGTATTTGAGGAGGGCAAGGCTAGGCTGGGTGTTGCCGTGGATGAGTGTGATGGTATTGGTCGAGACGTAGGGAACATCAAAATCGCCTTTTCGCGCGGGTCGCTTCTTCTGCTGGTCTTGGGCCTGGGCAGGGTCAAGAGTCTCCGACTTTTCTGGCTGTTCCTCTTGTTCTTCCTGTTCCTCCTGTTGCGTTTCAGTTTCCATAGACACGCCTGGCTCCGCGGGCCCTTCCTCGGACGCTTCCGTAGGCTCTTGGTACTCTGCCGGTGCTTGATGTAAGATGTCCATCCTTTCGGCCAGGGCAGCCACCAAGAGGCCACCGGTGTCGTCTACCACCAACCACCTACCGCCTTGCGACTTGATGCCCTCTTCAGACGGGGCACTGCTAAAGTGCACATCAGCCCAGCACCCCACCAAAGCCATCAGCTCCTGTCGCATGTCTAGGATTCTAGACGAATCCTTCTGCTCAAGCAACCACTGCGCTAGCTGAGGCACGTCGAGTGGCAAAACTGTGAAGCGGCGGATGTACTTTTTCGTCTTGAGCAGTTTGTATTTAGCCAAGGAGTATTCCGTCTTCTCGTCGATGGCAGTGTGCGAAAGTAGGAGCTTTGCGATTAGGTCTTTGCCCGCCGCCGTGCCCTTTCGCTTGAGCTCTTCAATCTCCTCATTCGACAGGGTCTGCCGCGCGCTATCGTCGATGGTTTCTCGATTGGACCGAACCACGACATTTCCGCTCTCGTCCACCAGCGTGAGCTCCTCTCCATCTGCCGGGGCAATGACATCCTCTCCCTCGGTCGCCTCTGCGCTGGTGTCGGCCAGAATGTCGGCGTTGAGCTCCTTGGCGGGGACAACACGCAGACGAGAAAAGTTTTCGCCGTCGCGCTTGTCTTGGACCTCATAGGTGAAGTGGAACGGCCGCTCGATTATGAGGTTGGTCGGGAACGAGCCATACTTGCCCAGCGAAATAGTCCTAGGCGCATGGTTAGACATGGCGACGGGGGTATGGGTAGCCTGGGGAGCTCACGTATTTGGAACGACCTGGAGGATTCGCACATTGTCGTTGGGGAGTCGCAGGACAACCCATTGATTGGGCTGGACTGTTTCTGGAGTCATTTTTTGGGCCGGTGGTTAAGGAAGCCGTGTTTGCGATCCAGCCATCATGGAAAAAACTAAAGAGGCGCCTCACCACGGCCAGCCCCGCCAAGGGAGCTTCCCCACATTGGCTCACCTAGGTGAACGAATATGGGCTAGCTCATCTAACATCACCCTAGACCTCTGCCACGGGCTTGTTAATCTCAATATTTTAATATCAATGGTGTGAACGAGGAAGTTTTAATCAAATAACTTGAATAAGTTTCACTACAATAAATCACTATGAACCCTTCAGGCCGCCGCAGATCTTGTCAAAGAATGTATCTTTATGCAGATCAACAAAGTCAGCCAGCAAAGCCCAACATGAGCCCCCGCTCATACGTACGTATTCTCATACATTCATTAAACTAACGCTAGTCTTTAAAACTATGCCTCCTCAGCCCTATCTGCTTTCAAATATGGCTTGAAACTAGAAACAATCCCAGAGACGACATCCCAAGCATAGAGGATCAGGCTCAGTAGGCCAAATATGAGAAACGGAATGATGGTATAAGTGATGAGATCTGGTAATATGTCAATGACCATGGCTCGAAATAAATGAGAGAAAATGCAGGAGGCCCAAAAAACTTACAGACAACTCCACCTGATTGTTTGACAATGTTGTAAAGTTCGTTGCGCATGATGGCCTCAGAACCCTGCCACTTCCATGGCCCGATCATCCGGAATTTTGTATTAAAATTGGGCCCCATTGCCCAAGTGAACCAGATCCTCCAACCGAGGCTCATGACATGAGAAATAGTCGGCGCAGCGCCCATGTCCAGCGCAAGCTGGTAAGCGTAACTCTCGTGGTCTACTGCCCGCTTGGTGCTGAAAAAGTCGTAGCCTTGGCGGGCGTGGAGTGCGTAGTCCAACTGATATGGTGCTACTGCGTCGCGGCCACGAGAAGATGGGACTTGGCTTGGGAACCGGCTTTGCAGGAGACGCAGCACCCAGAGCTGGGCTTGAAGTTCGGCAAGAGGGGGGATTGCACCTGGCACTTGGTCAGCAGAATTAAATCAGACGGGCGGCGTGAGACTCACCGATCGCAGGCCTCACAAAGCCGATGAAACCGACCGATACGTCTCCATCTTTGTAGATGCCCCGGACGTTGGTGTGGGAAACATCCGGATACTCTCTTCCGAGAAACGAAAAGGCCCTCGAGTACCCGGTCGCAAAGACAACGACGTCGGGTCTCAGGCCAGTCGCGGGCGTTGTCTTCTCGGAGGCAGCGTCGGCCGTGGAGAATTGCACGCAGCCGCTGCCGTCGATGTGTCGTGGCCACGTGCGGACGTGGATTCTCTTGTCTCCGATTTCCTTAATGGGGACATTGAGCAGCCAGCTCCGCAAGCGATTGGTCCACGAGGTTGACCTCTGGCCGGCACTCATGTAGGGAATCGCACGCTGCGACTTAACCAATAAGACTGCTATTGTCAGAACTTGAGGGCTGACTGGATGCACCGGCGATTACTCACTCGAATCCATATGCTTTCGGCCCGGGCTCATTTGACCAACCCATTGATCTGGACCTTCTTCAGTGCCCGAGATGAGCCAGTGCATTTTTTTAATCCAGGTGTCGTAGTATTTCCAGAGCAGTTGACTTCGTTGTAGAGTCGGGTGGGCGTACGCAGTGTCGAACAGACTGGCCACAGAGGTGTCCACGGGCTTGTTTGGGAGAGGATCTCCGTTTTTCGCTGTGTGATTCATCGCCTGGGGAACTGGTATGATCTAGATTACGGCGATTAGAAGTTGATGGCAGAAGATACGGCTCAGCGGCTGGCGGCATACCTTGGGTGCACAAAAGAAGCCATCCCGGTGGCAGAGCGTAACCGACCTGGTGGGAGATGTGACGGCCAGATGGGCCATGTCCATGGCGGTTTCTCCCGCCCCCAGGATGACGACATTGGTATCCTTTCCAAATTGCGCCCGAATTTTCACTTGGGAAGAGTGGAGGACGATTGGAATCTGGTTGATGCCTGGCAGGTTGGGGATGACTGGATTCACGTTGATGCCGGTGCACACGGCGACGGCATCGCAAGCCCATTCCACAATCTCATGCGACTTTGAGAAAGACAGAACGTGACCATGGCCGTTTGTTCCACGCCGAACCTCCGCGATTCTGGTGTGGCATTGGATGTAAGGCCAAAGGCCAAAGGCTGTTGCATAGTCTCGGAGGTATTGCACGTAGGTTTCTGGAGTGACGAAGTCTGGGGCGTCTTCCGGGAATCTGAAGTCGGAAAATGCCGTGAGATACTTGGAGGAGACGAGCTGCGAGGCGAAAGTAAAATAAATATTGACATCAACTTGTCGGATATCAGGGGTCTTGGGGGTAGGGCACACCAACCTCGGCCTCCTCGTACACACGATAGAGAAATGTGCCCCCAATCTCGGCTTCGGCCTCGAATAGACGTGCCTCTACGGGAGGAATAGGAAAGAAGTGGTGGGCCTGGGTGAGAAACTTGAGAGTTGCAAGGCCGGCAGGGCCTCCACCGATGACGGCGACCTTCATGGCGAGGAGGATTGAAACCGAAGGCAAGCCTAAAAGGCTAAAGATTGGGCTCGAGAGATAAAGCAGGAGGAGTATTCCGAGAATCTAGAAGCTGGGGGGACTGGAGGAGAAAAAAAAACACATGCACAGGGGAGTTCATGTAAAAAAACAAGACTGCGAGGGACGCCATGCCTGGCTAGTGGTATGCATGATGTGCACCGTGAATCACTGAAGAAGAGGGAAATGACGAATTGAGGCTTGTTCATTGCATAGGTAGGTACTACACACATGTCGGGGACAGAAAGCAGCTGGACAACACGGCTTCACCGACAGCGGCCAGGGGCCAGCGAATGCAGGTGTCGTCACCCAACCCGCTGACTGGCCGACTCGATGGGCAACAGGATGATGGCGAATGCTTGATCGCTTGTGGCCCGAACCACCTGTGCGATGTGCGCCCCCGTGCTGGTGGGAGAAGGTGGTGTCCTCGGGGGGCCATCACCAGCACCGAGGAAAGCCACCGCACTAACTGCGACATCGAACGACGTCTGGACGCGCAAGCAGTTCTAGATTCCGGGACCGAGCAGGATGGCATTCGTCTCTCTTTTCGCTTCGTCCTCGCCGGGCCACTCATTGGCAGACAGCTGCGCTGCTGCACCGCTGCTGCACCGCTACTGACAGTCCCACCAGGCGGGTGGGGGCGCTAGACAGCTCGCCCGTGCTAGGAAACGGGTACGCCCCGCGTGCTCCCGCGCCTTCTCGAACGCCACCTTTGCATCACTTCGATGTACGGACTAGTTTGACAGAAAAGGGCCTCTGTCAACCAGGCCTGTGGATTTCACGTGTCGCCTGCCACTCCCCACGGTCTCTCCCCACGCCTCTGTTGCCCGTCTGATTGGGCCAGTACCGGGTCACACTGCCCAACCGCTTCTCTGTCTTGTCAGACACGATGCCCGTCTCGTCGTAGCCCGCAAGCCCGCTTCATCAGCTCCGGTACTGTGCTCGCATCATCTGCTCCGAGAGATAAGCACCTCTTCATTCGCCGCCCTGTATTAGCGGCAGTCGATCACTCGTTCGCTGGCTCGCTCGCCCCCTATCAAACCATGGCACCAAGAAGGCCGGCCTATCCCTTATCTGCCATCGCACATGTGGCATGCGATGGATGCGCGATTCCCCTTGTCAAGCTCTGGCCTTGGGCCCCGACTAAGACCAGTAGCGAGAGCTTCTTCGTGACTCTCGTTGATGTGAATGCGCCTCACCTGAGCAGGAAACCCTCAAATAATGAGGTGGTTAGTGCCGTGCCTGCATGGCGCTCTCGAAGGGTTTACCTTGCTTTTGCTTCGGAAAGCTTCTGATCCCCGTGCTGAAAAAGTTACGAGCCCCCATATGTCTTCGGAATTTTGCTAGACCTAAGACCTCGGAGTATTGTTCTTGCAAGCCTGCCTCGTATTTGTCTCAGAACCAATTCGGTGTCTTCATCGAACTAAGTCGGCCGGATAGCATCCACCGTATTCGAGTATTTTCTAATCCCTCTGTTCTCGGCGCTGCAAATGTATCTATTCCTCTGGATCGCTCCGCAAAAGAGGCGCGCTTTGCCAGTAAACCGAATTGAGTTCACCTGCGGTCGCATTCAAGCCAAACCAACTTCACCACCGCATAACCCCTCATCGCAAGCTTTACATCTCTCCACCATGCTACAGAAACCTCGGACCATCATGCACAATAGTCTTTCTTTCCAGCCTCCCATGCGCGGAGACGAAGAACTCCTCCACAGCACCATGGCTTTCTATCTTGGAAACGATGAGTACAAAAGCCCGGGGCTGACGACGATGAAATGGCAACCAGAGCATCCTTTCACCTTTGTTCTACGCCTATCTTTTGAATCAGCTCTGGGGGGCAACGATGAGAACTTCTCTCTTGTACGCCCTTCAGGGCGCCCTCGGCGCTACAGCCTACCAAAAATACGCATACATCGGAAATAGCGCTCTTTCTCGAGGAGATTGCCGCTCCCTCGACGGCTGTAGCAAGACCGGCAAAGGAAACTGGGTTCCAGACTCAAAAACATTGGTATTTCCCCACCAACACAACCGACCTGGTAATTGTTGGGATCTATGTCTCGGAGATGCTCATTGCAGACCCGCAGACGCATTGGGCAAGGTCTGTTTTGGCTTCAAAGATGAGGGTCTCGTGTTCGAGTTTACCAGCATCAACCACTACAAGTATGAAGATGTGGCGGTCCACATCCAACGTGAGGGGCCTCCAACCGACCAGTCACCAGTATATACCATAGAGGGTGGCCATTGTCTCCCCCAGAATGATTGCAAGGAAGTCAAATGTCATGTTCCATATTTTGCCCTGACAGATGGCGGTTCTTACAAGGAAATGTGTCCCATTTATGGAGACGGATCATGGGTCTTTTATATCCAGATTGAGGCAACCATCGCCCATGGCTACAAGAAGTATCAATTGTATAGCCGCGGCGCCCATGACGATGTTTGTTGGTTTTCTCTGAGCTATTGCTGCACTGAATGCCCCGAATGCAACCCCGGGTACGGTTATTTGTTCCACTTCCTCCTTTGACCCCAGGAGTAGACTAACCCTGCAACTAGTTACCCAGGACTCACTCGTCACAAGCTACTTCCTCACGCGTAAGTTTGACTTTCCATGTAAATTGGACAATGACACTGAGACACATCACAGCGGCCTTTACAAAAGGCTTCCCTCAAAGATTGAACCTCGTGCGCCCTACAGTTATCACAAGCATAATGATTATCACGAGCATTACTATGGAAATGAATATCACTATGGATCTCCATGCCAGGGTGGTTGCGGTCAAGACACAGCTTGTCAGACCAAGTGCGACGCTCGGCAAGGGAAAGATTGTGGTGGCCCCAATTGCAACCATGAGTGTGTCCAGCACTGCCAAGAAGCAGAATCTGGCCATGGTCATAAAGAAACTGGCCATGCAACCCTCGGTCACGAGAGCGAGAAACATGGCCATGGCAATAAGGAAGCCGACCTCGGATCTCACGGTCATGGGGACAAGAAACCTGGCCATGGCACAGGCGCAGAGAAAGGTACTGGAAAAGCAACAGAGCCTGGCGATCACGGTCATAGTGATAAAGAAGCGGGGCGAGAAAAGGGCGCCAATCCGGGCAAGGGAACCAGCCATTCCAAAGGAGGTGGACATGGAGCTCAAAGCCACGGTGGCAAAGGAACTGACAAGACCACATCTCCAGGCAAAGGTAAAGATTCAGGCCATGGAAAGGGAGGTGTACATGGAGGCCATGGTGCTGAGGGCAAAGGAGAAGATCCCGAAAAACATCCTGATTATAGTCCGGGAGGCAATACAACACCCAAGCCGGCAGACAAACCAGGAAAGAAGCCCGTAGGAGAACACCCAACCAAAGATCACCCAGACAAGTCTTCAGCCAAACCCAAAGGAGACCAACCAACCAAAGGTTACCCAGCTAAAGACCAGCCAGACAAGTCTACAGAAAAGCCAACAGGAGATCACCCTAATAAGGGGGGTTACCCAGCAAAGGATCACCCAACTAAGGACCACCCAAACAAAGATCACCCAGATAAGCCTTCAGGAAAGCCTACGGGAGACCAACCAGCTAAAGATCACCCAGCTAAAAACCAACCAACAAATGATCCACCGACAAAAGATCATCCAGCGAAGGGTTACCCAGCTAAGGACCAGCCAGACAAACCTACAGGCAGGCCAACAGGAGATCACCCAAACAAAGATCACCCAACGACTAACCCCCCAGCCAAAGATCATCCAGCTAAGGACCATCCAGACAAATCCACGGGTAAGCCCACGGGAGACCACTCAGATAAAGACCACCCGGCCAAGAATCACCCAAAGATTGATCCCCCAACCAAAGACCACCCAGACAAATCTACAGTCAAGCCAACAGGAGACCAACCGACTAAGGATCACCCGGCAAAGGATCACCCAAGCAAAGATCACCCAGCCAAAGACCACCCAACGAATAACCCTCCAGCCAAAGATCAACCAGCTAAGGACCACCCAGACAAATCCCCAGGCAAGCCAACTGGAGACCAACCGACTAAGGATCACCCAACTAAGGATTCCCCAGCCAAGGACCAACCTGACAAGGGCAAGGCCCCCGGCAACATTCAGCCAGGTAGCCAGCATGCCAAGGCCCCGAGTAAACCTGCCGATAAACCTGCGGTTAAAGGACCCCACGGTGGGCATTCTAAAGGCACCGGGCCAAGTGGTCATTCAGTTGGAGGTCACAGAACTGACCCCGGCCATGAGGGACACAGACAGGACGGCCAAACTCGCCCTGATTCGCACAGTGGCCAACCTAACCCCGGTTCTCATAGCAGCCAGCAACACTCTGGATCCCAGGATCACAGCGATCAGGTCCATCAGAGCGAGCCTAAGCATAGTAGTGGTCAAACCCACCCCAGCTCGCCTGGTAGCGATCAATCTCATTCTGGTTCTCAAGAGCATGGTGGCCAAACCCACGCAGGCTCGCATGAGAGCCAATCCCATCCTGGCTCCCAGGCTCACAGCGAGCATGAGTCTGGCGGCGGTAAAGTTAGCCCCGGTTCGCACAGTGGCCAACCCCATTCTGGCTCCCCTGAGCATAGCGGCCAAACTCATAGCGGTCCGCATAGCAGCCAGCAACATTCTGGATCACAGGATCATAGTGGTCAAGTCCATCATAACGAGCATGCACACAGTGGTGGTCGAACACATCCTGGGTCGCATGGTAGTGGTCAATCTCATTCTGGTTCTCAAGAGCATGGTGGCCAAACTCACACGGGCTCGCATGGGAGCCAATCCCATTCTGGCTCCCAGGCTCACAGCGAGCATGATTATAGCGGTGGCCAAACACACTCCAGTTCGCATAGCAGCCAGCAACATTCTGGATCACAGGATCATAGTGGTCAAGTCCATCATAGCGAGCATGCACACAGCGGTGGTCGAGCACATCCCGGATCCCATGGTGGTGGCCAATCTCATTCTGGCTCTCAGGGGCATGCTGGCCAAACTCACTCTAATTCGCATGGGGCTCAGTCTCATTCTGATTCTCATGGTCATGGTAGCCAAACACAACACGGCGACTATTCTCAGGTTAATAACCAACAACACTCCCACGATTATCAAGAAACTCACGGGTACCGCCATGGCCATCAAGAATCTAATCAAGATCTTCATGGCCATCATAGTGAGCACGCACATGAGCATCACGGCCATCAGGGGTATTACCACGAACATCCGCATGAACACCACCACGGCCATCAGGGGCGTCCTCACGATGGTCATTATGAATATCACGAGTATCACGAATATCACGACGGTTCTCGCCCCCATCACGGCCACCATGGATCTCCTGGCCACCATGAGCACTCTAGGCCCCATAGCGAACATGATGGACATGGAGTAAGTCATGAGAACGCTGGACACAGCGCTGGCCATTCAGGACATGAATCCGCCGAGCATCAAGCTGGTCATGATAACACAGGCAGTATTGGCCATGGGACTGGCCATGAGCATTCAGGACATGACACTAGTTACGGACACTCAAGTCATGGAGCCGAGCATGGACATTCAGCTGGGGCCGGGGGTGAAGGCCATTCCGCGCATGACGCTGGGTATGAGTCAAGCCATGCTACCACTCACGATCATGTACACAACGCTGGACATGGGCATAGTCATGATTACACCAGCCATGAAAATGCAGGGCATAGTGGTGGCGAGGATCATTCTGGATACCACATCAGTGACAGTTCCGACGGACACGCTGCGCATGAACAATCTGTGCATGAAACTGGGTCCGAAGATGTCTACTATAAGAGGGATTATTATCCTGAACGCATCAGAAACAAACCAAGACATGTTGGGCGGTTTATGGAGCGAAGCAAGTATTACAATGGCGCGACACCTGACTGCAATGGCAAGCTGGTTTCTTCTTGGGGCGTGGGTGGGTATGAGACAAGCGCTCTGTCTGATCTTGCTCTATCTAATCCCAATTCTTGCTCCAACCACCCAGGATACTTCGTACGGTACTGCCTCGCAGATTTGGAGGCCACTGTCTCAGGAAGCCTCCAGTCCGGCTACGAGACCCTTGGAAGCTACTATATTCTGTTAGACAAGAAGAGAGATCACAATGATATCATTGTGAAGGTGGCTATCGACAACCAGCAACAATATATTGCGACTGGGGCTGCGGTCTACATTGGCTGTGATGGTGGGTCCGATGGCCTTGATAGCCCCAACATATGCGCCCCGAAGACCTACGCGTCGATCGCGGTGGAGGAAAAGGGACTGAATAATTTTGCAATTGCTATCAGGGATGATTTCAAGTGCACAAACGAATACTACATTGCCATCTACGTCGAAGTCTGCCTTTTGGGCGACCGAAACAACTGCCGCAGGTGCAAAACACTCATCTACTAAAAGAACACCTATTTTTCCCTTCTCTAAAATTTAATAGTTGACAATATTTTTTTTGCCTTCCGGGCAGACTAGAAAGAAGAAAAAAAAGAAATCAGGTATGAGAGATTCAGGCAACGCCAACGCGCGGAAGGGAGTAAAAGCACTACTTTCCATCAGTTTCAGATAGTCTATCCTTAATAACAGTGTTATGTTCTCCTTGATATTTAATCGCAACCCGTGAATAGATTTGAAGCGACTCAAGGCAGTCATTCCATTTGGCACAAGGCCTTGTGCCTGCTACAATTACGGATGTAAGAACCCCACTATGCACCAAGTGGCTAATGTAATAAGGTGCTGATTCATCTGTTGAGCGCCGTTGACCATCGCAGGCGAATAATGACTAGAATCAACTTTAAAAAATGGCTTCCTTTTCATCTGAGAAAGTTTCATCATTCTAGAGGTTTAGTTATCGGTCCCTTGTCCCCCCCGGAGCTTTTCCTGTCGCTCACAGGGCCCAATGTTCAGTTCGTCTTATTGGCCGAGTCGTATCAATTACCGCACAAACTCGAAACGTCGAGACATGTTATGGAGCCAACTAAATTGCTGGAGCCGCAAAGATGACCAATTGGGTGACGCTGTGGGTATTCTCCTTCTCGATTTTTTGAGTTTAGGTGGCACTAGCTCGTCAATCTATACTACATGTTCCTCACATGTTGCTTGCCATTGGATATGTAGCAACTCTATTTAAATATCCCCACCGTCCGTGCATTCTAATTCTCAGGGGGCAAAGGGATGATGAAGCTCCCCAGCACCTGCTAGCTTCAGCTCTGACGGATGTTTGGAGTCCGAAGACCCTCCGGGTAACCGCTGAGAGACAGCAGTTAGGACAGTAGGGACCGAAATGAAGGCTACAGGCGGAGGGTCACGGATTATACTCATGGTGTTCCTTCAAAACTTGGATCAACTCTCAAGGTTTCGCATTAGTCGTAAGGGTCATGGTGATGGACCCCCAAGTTTGTGATTACATTGACTGAGGCCACTATTAGCTATTGTTACCATCAATTAGTTCCATAGGGGGGTGTTACTGAAGTTACATTTAGAGCAAATGAAATGTCCTTCCGGGCATTAAATGCTGTAGAGTTACGCTCAGTGCTGTAAACATCAGCTCCATTTTGCTTAACGCCTTTTTTGTCTCGCTCAACTTGTTGATCCACAGCAATTTAGCCTCATAAAAAACTGTGCTAAAGTTCACAAAGTTAATATGCAGATTTAGAGTGGTTGTCGAAGGCGGGGCTACTGCATGCAGTAGGGGTAAAACTTGTCAATTGTATTCATCTCTATCCTCCTCTTCTCACCCTGAAGCTATCTCTCCCTTTAAGAGGGGTATTGTGTCAGATCCAGCTTATGTAAAGGAAAAAGCAATATGGCTGACATGACGCCATAGATCCTGTGATGCCTTCAATTAAACCAACAGTGGTATTGATTACTACTTGACACCATCGACTTATGAATGAGATCATGTGGCTCTACTAATCTGTTCAATAGTGTAGATAAACCATCAGAGTGATTATTGCTTGCGGCAATTGGCCCTGATCACCGTCAGGCTGTGCCAAGATTAGGAGACATTGTCATACTGGGCATGCTCGTGAAAATGCTCAATCATTTATTAATTGGATGGAATTACCTCTGGCAAAGTAAAGAGATACAAGCGACACATGGAATACTATCAAATTTGTCAATCGCCTATAAAGTGAGAAGGAGGCCATTCATACATATCGACATCGTCGTATGTATCGACCAAAATCTCACCCTCATCCTCGCCAAAATCATCCGTCAATAGGTATTCGCCACCTTCTATATAAAAACGATCAATGCATTCATGTTTGATCTCCTTCCAAGTTTTTCCAGGCATTTCTAGGCGAATGTCGCCCTGGATGAACGAAGAATCTTTCTTGTGTTCATAATCCACGCCAACACCCCTTTTTACAATAATCATTAACTCTTTTCCTATCTCGCTATCGGCCATGAGGGCTGGGTCTTCTGTTTTACCAAACTCGCGTTGTGCCTGTTGGTCTTTGGGGATGTCTTGCTGGAAGCGTGCTCGCATGTTTGGGTTTATAATGGAGCCAGGACAGTCAGGCATGGTCGACCGGTAAATAATGACCGAAGGTCGTGATTCAGGGCCATCTCTGCCCTCAATCATCTCTTGCCAATGGGCTGGTTGAGGATTGCGCAGGTATCTGTCCCGACCCTGGGTGGCAATTATGGGTCGGCAGGCGAACCCCAGCACTGCTGAAGTATGGCAAATGTAACGCAGCTCTTTCCACCCGTGACTTTCCCGTATAAGACCATTTAGGGTGTGGTAGCTTACATCCGTGCTTTTGAGGCCAAGGACCGTCAGTGTATCAAGATGAAGCCCAGGAAGAAGTGCGAGGGCCGAACCAAAGCGGTAGGCGATGTCATCCTCGAGGCCCGGATAGCTGAGCACCAACGCATTGCCTAATACGCGCACGTGGCGTATTTCAGAGAGTTTGTCAGTGGACAAGGCTGTCAATTTATCAAGCATCGTCTCTGGGTCCTCAAAGCTGAAGAGGATCTTGGCCATCCAAGTGTCCCCAATCTCGCCGCGTGCACGGCGACAAGTCCGGAGAATGGCCAATGCATGTGGAGCCGGCCTGATCCTTATGCTGCTCCACTGACGTATTTTCCTCTTCCCCCAGGAAAGTCTTGTGGAACAGAAGATGTGCGAGTAAATTTTGTCGCGTAGTTCTTGAGGGAGGAGTCGGAAGAACGGGCTCCCTTCTTG
Organism: Calonectria naviculata; assembly: GCA_003031705.1. Lineage (NCBI taxonomy): Eukaryota > Fungi > Ascomycota > Sordariomycetes > Hypocreales > Nectriaceae > Calonectria > Calonectria naviculata. The sequence continues at coordinate 70,499 of NAGG01000186.1, read as the reverse complement.
GGAAACGGCAGTGAAGGGTGGCTGGGGTGCTACTTTGAGCCCACGTGAGTTTTCCATGGCCTCGGAACTGAAGCAATCGATGAAGAGTCGGTTGAGGCTGAAGGTGTCAAGAGGAGGAGAGGTATGAGAACGTGGCACATTGTTTTGGCCAACTAGTGCTGACCTTTGGTCGAGGCTGAGGAGCGACCAATGATGGGTGGGCGGGAAGTCACGGCACAGCCAGCTCGTCATTCGATTGCCCACCAATTGAGAATTGCAATCTCACGTTCGTTGGAACATCATAAAGTTCGCATCACTACCCTGACATCTTAGTCTTACTACGGTGGGACTCAAGCATGTAACGCAGAGCAACATCCACTTTCTGTAGTGGCCGCTCTTGGCCCCACTCGCCGAAACCCCACCGACCTCATCGCAACTCTGATCGCATCAACTTCATGTCATGGTGGGAGAGCCAAGCGAAGGGATGACGGATAGCCTGCTCCACAGCACCAACGGGTATATGCGGGTATATGCCTCTTTGCCGCGGCGTCATAACTGGAACAAGTGCCTTCAGCAAGGCCAAGGGCGGCTCCACTTTCGCAGGCTCGCACGACGCTTTGGCAACCCGCGGAACGCGACGGCCAGCCTCATGCTGCGACCTTTGATGTGAAGTCATATTTATTAAGATTTATAACGTGGTTTCATTCTTGCCCTTTTGAGGCTAGCATGGTGCATGGGACATTCAAGAGAATGCCTCTGCCTAAAACATGTTCGAATCACATTGACTAAGAATCCCTCAACCCCTGGTATGGAGCATACGCAGTCTCTATCTCAACTGTATCTCTGTTTTATTAACGCTTTGAGATTTTGTTTCTTTTTTTCAACCTTATTGAAGGACATGGCAACTACTCGCCAACCGAAGTAAGTGCTGATACAGTTCTCCATATTGATGAGATTAGCTGATTCCGCTGCGACAGTACGAAATCACTCTGAATGTTGAACTTGGCCCAGGAAAATTAACTGTACTATTAGATTACTGGCCAGCTATCATAAAGAATCGCCAAGCGTGCAACTTGGCTACTTCTTTTATCACTGTATTAGAAACGCTACTGAGCAAGCAGACAATGACCTTGATAGACATTACCAAGGTTATTAGAGACGGATATCTAGGCAACATCGCCAATAACCGCGACTCTCGTCTACTAGACGTTCCTGCCCGGAGAAACCAGGGTGACTGGCGCTCGAAATCGATTGGGCCTCCTCCCAGGAAACGAGTAACATTCATAGAACCCGTTAAGGAAAAGCTTGCGGTCCCAAGCGAACCGCTCATTTTCAATGCATCAGAGACGAAAGACGAATACTCTTACTATGATACTACGATTGGCGAACTCACGTTCTCGAAGAAATTTGACCCTCCGGCGTTCGCTAATCCTAATCCTGAGGACCCTGATGTTGTCTTCGCGTGCGTCCACCAACTCATCGAGGCCCGGGCAATTCGCCAGCCTGAAGCCATCTCTATCCATGCCTGGGATGGTTGCCTGACATATTCCCAGCTAAATAAGGCCGCGGGCCGGTTAGCCTCGCATCTTGTCGCTAAGGCAAAGGTCAAGATTGGCGACCATGTGATTGTCTTCTTCGAGAAGTCAGTCTGGTTCTATGTCTCCATTCTCGCCGTCAACAAGGCTGGTGGTGCCTGGGTGCCTCTCGACCCGTCTCATCCCATGCAGCGCCAGAAGCAAATTGTCTCGCAGGCCGGGGCCAGCCTAGCCCTGGCATCCAGATCCAACTTTGCGACATGTACGAAGCTAGTTCCAAACGTCATAGAGGTCACAGACGAACTCAACCAGAAGCTCATTGAAAAGCATGGCCGTGATCCCGAAATGAAGGTTGTCGGAATTACACCGGACCATGCTGCGTACATACTTTTTACTTCAGGCACAACCGGCACTCCCAAGGGTCTTGTGATGCAGCACAGTGCTGTGTGCACGAGTCAAACGGCTATCGCTGAACGCCTAGGCATGAGCCGCAGGGTCAGAATCTTACAATTTGCTTCATACGCGTTTGACGTGTGTGTTGGCGAGACAATCGCCCCGCTCATTTCTGGAGCTACAGTCTGTGTTCCTTCGGACGACGCCCGTATGAACAGTATTTGCGAGTTTGTGAATGAGTACAAGGTCAACTGGGCTTTCCTCACCCCCGCCTTCGCGCGTACTTTGAAGCCTGAGAAAATGCCTGGTCTTGAGCTGTTGTTACTTACTGGCGAGGCTGTTACTCGTGATGTTTTTGAATGCTGGGTAGGAAGGTTGAGGCTTTTGACGGGTTGGGGCCCTGCTGAGACTTGTGTTTTTAGCACAATTCACGAATGGCACACTGGCGATGAGTCGCCACAGAATATCGGAAGGCCAGTTGGATGTTACTGCTGGATTGTTGAGACACACGACCCTACCTGCCTTGCCCCGGTTGGCTGTCCCGGCGAACTTGTGATCCAGGGCCCAACGATTCTTCGCGAATACCTGCAAAATCCCACGGCCACGGCACAATCAATAGTCACTTCACTACCTTTATGGGCGCCGCGTCGCGCCTTTTCCCACTGGTCACGGTTCTACAAATCTGGCGATCTTTGCCTTTATAATGCAGATGGCACGATTGAGTTTATTGGCCGAAAGGACACCCAAGTGAAGATTCGGGGTCATCGTGTCGAGCTTGGGGAAGTTGAGCACCAAGTCCGAGCCGCAATGGACGGCGCGCCCCAGGTTGTGGTTGATATTGTTACGCGTGATTCCGGGCCCTGCCTTGCTGCTTACCTTGGATTTAACAATGAGATTCGCAATAGTGCTGCTGCATCTGAGAGTATTTTTGCTCCTCTCAATGCTCGCCTTAAGAGAAACATTACGGCTGCCATCAGAAAGCTCAGCAGTCAACTTCCTAGCTACATGGTCCCATCTCTGTTTTTCCCATGCAATTATCTTCCCCATAGTGTTTCTGCGAAATTGGACAGGGGCACTCTGAGGCGCCTAACTATATCGCTTGATCCCCAGACGATGGCCACGTACGCTCTTGCCAACGGGCCCAAGCGTGCGCCAATTAATCCAATGGAAACAATATTTCAACGACTTTGGGCTGATATCTTGAAAATTCCTTTAGAGATGATTGGTCGAGACGATAGCTTTCTTCGCATTGGGGGTGATTCTATTACTGCTATGCGGTTAGTTGTCGCCGCTCGTGAGGCTGGTTTAACAATCACTGTCAAAGATATATTTGATGATTCCCGTCTGCTCTCTATCGCCACCAAAGCGGCGGAAGGCGGAGAAATAGTATCATACCAAGAATCCAATTCCACCTCAGGTTTGGGCCACTTGAATGAGATAGGTCTAACAACTGGAGGAATGGCTGGATACATTGACGAATCAGGCACTCTCCAAGGAGAAACTGGAACGGTGAACCTAGTAAACGAATTATCGACGGTTTTTGAGACTTCTTTATCTCGGTATTCTGAAAGCTTCATCAATTGCGCCGATGCACTTCCTCGCAATGCAACTATCTTCGTTACTGGTGCCACCGGTTATCTTGGCACGGCAATATTGAGGCAATTATTGAACCTGGAGACCGTTAGTACCGTTATTGCTCTGGTTCGAGCAAACTCTGCACAGCACGGATTAGATCGTATCAGGAAGACAGCCCAGATCGCCCAGTGGTGGGGAAAGAACAACAATCACAGCAAACTCGAAATTTGGACCGGGGATCTTTCATTGGAGCGACTGGGACTCGACGAACCACAGTGGAAGCGACTTCATAATAGCGTTAGCGCCATCATTCATAACGGCGCCGTTGTGAACTGGAACGCTAGTTTCAACGTTCTCAAAGCGGCAAATGTAGACTCTACCGTCGAGTTGATCAAGGTCGTTGCAAAGTCATCTGCCAACACCAAATTGGTATACGTCTCAGGTGGTGTTAAGATCGACAGCAATGCAGACATTCATAAGACTACCGCAACGCTCTCCCAAGGAAGTGGCTATGTTCAGACCAAGTTTCTTTCAGAGGCTATTATACAGAAGATTACGTCTGAGATTCCGGAAAATCAATGCCGCATATCAACTGTAAAGCCTGGTTTGATTATCGGTACAGTTGACGAGCCGGTGGCCAACACGGATGACTTTCTGTGGCGCATCGTTTCAACTGCTGCAGAGTTGAATGCCTATCCTCAGGAACCAGGAGATCATTGGCTAGAGATTTCTGACGTAGGCACTGTTGCTACTACCATCATTGGTCAGCTTCTCACCAAATCTCCGATTGCCAATTATATCGAGATTCCGTCCCGCCTACCTGTCACAAGGTTCTGGGACAGTGTCAACTCTGCATTGGATATTCCATGCGTTCCAATGAAACCTGAAAAATGGAAGTCTCTGGCGATTAGACAGATGGAGAAAGCTGGGGAAAATCATCCGTTGTTGCCAGTTCAGCATTTCCTACGCTACTTAGGCTCACCCCTGCACCCTCTCGAGTCAAGCCCTGAGCCAAGGGATTTTTCGGCTTTGCAAAGAGCAGTGGAATATAATGTTCGGTACCTTAGACGTATCGGATACATTCCATCATTGGCGAATAAGACAAGAGTAGCAAGTGATGAATGGCTTACACGTTCAAATTGCTTTTAGAGCAGTGCAAACTCGTGTAATGAATCAACTTTTAATTTAATAGAGAGTGAAGAGGCAATGTAATCTTTTAAATAGAACTGGTGGAATTTGATTTCACAGCATGGAAGTTGAGCATCAGTGATCAGTGATCATGGGGGATGACAGTTTCTGTAATTTATTGCTTATAACAGGGTGCAATCTAGGCCCAAGTTTAGTGTTTGGCATGACCTGCGTTAAATCTCCATACTTGGGTCGAAAGTACTGTCTTCAAACGGATTCAAAATGACGTCACTTATGATGGTAGTATAGGTGCGAAGAAGGTGACAAATAATGGACTCACCAATCGTGCTTTATAGGCGTTACTACCTCACGGATGCCAACCAATAGCACGTGTAGTGTTTGAACCGCTATATCTCTTATTTCTTGTCAAAACTGGATATATTAGGATTGCTTTTTATTTAAAAAAAAAACGAGTAAAGCCTATGTAAATGGAGACGTGTTGAGAAAGATTAGTACTCAGATACCTCTATTAGTCGAAGACCTGGGCCTGTATGGCTTCAAGTAATAGCCTTTAATTAAATATATATACACCGAGCATGTATACTGAATTCTGTCACCAAACACTAATTGAAGCATCACTGCTCTAGTTGTCATTTGCCGCTAAGTACATGAAAGTCGAGTCAAACGGAACAATTGTCTCATTACTGCACTTTCCAGTTGTCTTGACTCCCCCAAACCGATCGTCGATCCATTGAAGGAAAAAGGGTGCTGAGGCTGGGATAACTGGGTCATGGTCCAAGCCGGGGTAGAGTTGAAGGTGAATCTCATTGCCAGAGGCGCAGCCGGTTTTTGCGGCAGTCTGGACCACTTCTGGAAGCACTGAAACATCGTCAAGGCCCTGTACCACCAACAAAGATTTCTTGCTCTTGCCATCACCGCGAGCCGTGAGATTTTGCAAAACGCCGAGCGCCTCCATCAGTGTTGGATCTTCGAGGTCAATCACTTGGTCAAAAGTGAGATCAGCCACTAACGCCTCCATAGACTCATAGCATGCCTGTGCGATAGTGGCAAGCTCCAGACGTTTCCGAAGAACAGGCTTAATCCAGGTAAGCTTGTCGCTGGGCAGAGAGCTTTGAAGACCAAGCACCAACCACCCTACTTCTGCAAGAATGCCGCGGGCGGAGGCAGCATCAGATGGCGATGAACTAGACGCTGCCTGTATAGCGAGCATTGCCATTTCCTCCAACCGGACAGCAGGTGCTTGAGCAACGGTGCCGAGATAACTTCCAAGGCAAAGCGGATTCTTCTGCAACAAGGAGCTCTCGGCAAGAGCCCAAACAGCACCACCTCCTTGAGAATGGCCGACGCTCATCCATTCCGTAGTAAGATATCTGCCGAACAACTTCTGGGCAGCTGCAACCGAGTAGTAGAGATCATTTGCCTGTGCAGGTGAGGCCATATACTGATGGAAAGTATAATTGTTTCCGAGGCCAGCATAGTCTGTGGCGATGATAGCATACCCACGATTCACTAGGTAAGCCCAGCTTCCATACTCGTAAAGATTCGGCATTGCGGATGGCGCACATCCTCGAAATACGCCCGATGTACCATGAGCAAAGGCGATAGTACGATATTTGTGGCCATTTGTTCGACTGGCGTAAGGGAACGCGATAAAGGCAGTGACAGGCAACTTTTTGCCATGTATATCCTCTGAGACATATTGGAACCTGTAGGCGGTCGTTCCTGCTGGAATGCCACTCAAAACAGTCGGATTTATGGGCTTGAATTTGAGAACATCGCCTGGCTTCGAGGTTGAAAAGTTGGCGGCTGTCTTATAAAACTCTTGGTCGTATATGGCGCCGTAGTAAGCCGCATCAGAGGCTAAACCCGCTTGGAATGCTTCATAACATTTCGAGTCGCAGCTGTATTTTGCAGCTACGCTCTCGGAAACGTTCAAATTTGCAACTTGTACGCCCTTGGTGAAGGGCAAGAATCCCACCAAGAGATAAACATACCAAATAGATATCATGATGAACAATAAATGCACCCAGTTGCCTGTGAGGAAGAAATGCCAAGGATTTAGAACGACCTTGAATGTGTTTCTCTGGTTCCTTCTTATACTAAGAAAACTACTGTTTTCTTAGTTGGGGGAGGCTTGAGACGGCGTGCTCCACAACTGAAAGTGGCTGTGTGGGCGATTCAGCCTCAGTCGACATAATGACACTTGCCCCAATTCCTTCTTAACAAAATCCGTGACCCATTAGCAGCCTTTGTGGCTGGCATTGTCGTTGATGCCATTTGAACCATCCAATTACACACCGCACCATCATCTCTTAAAGAGTTGAATGAAGCACGATACTGTCCTCTTGTAATTGATCATGACGTATGATCTAAATCACAGCATTTTGTTCTGGACGAAAGAGACTAGCCTCACTCTAGCTCAAACGCCAAGTGGGACACTATTTGTGTAGCTTTGTGCCCAATACGTGCCAGAACTGCCGTGTTCCCGAACATCGCTTAAAAACATCAAAAGCAAACGGTGTGCCTAAGGGGGCGCGTCTCTGTTTTCCTTTTCTTCTGCGCTTCCTTTTGCTTTTTGGACGTCATGTAGACCCTGATTGGCAAGGTTTTCCCCGCCCACTAAAATGGCGAAAAGCTGGACAGCTGGCACATTATGATACGATAAGCAAACGAGCTTGTTGGAATGATATTATGTGTAACCGTGAGACCGACCCGGACCCCGGGTGATGCACTGATCCGGGCTCCGGGACCGGCTTCACTTACAAACATACAGGCAAACCGCCTCTAGCTAGGAAACTGAACAAGAACAACATCGCCGAATATCACTGTTTAATATGCCCTCTTTGCGGTGATCTTGATTGTTGACCAACCCCGGGACCTACCCACAGAGCTGAAGGAGCCAAGGAAAGAGTGCATTGAGGAAAGAGAAATCCAGCCAATACGATAATTGTGAATAAATGTCTTTGGTTAGTATAGGTCCAAGTGTGATGAGTAAGCACAAAGAACAGGGGACGTAGTGTAACAGCTTTGCTGGACCACTGTACTTCCTGCAGCACTTTTAGTAGCTCTTAAGAACCCCTGTACCAGTGATGAGTTCGCACAGGACTGGTTATGGGAGAGCAAACGAGGACCACGTGGCTGGAAGGGCTCATCACATTTAGTAACGGCAATACTCTGCCTCGTATTCTTGACGTAAAGCTTCCATTTGCTGTGTAGAATGGTTTCACCTCTCATGGTTATCCTGATTGATCTACCAAGGACAGACTGGGTAATAGTCGACCACGTGTGATTCGGCCTAGAGTGAATGCTATGGGGTAGTTTACGAGTAAGCCGTAGTGCATTATTCCCGAATGAATCATAATTCTGTTCAATGTAGCAATTTCGAGCATAAAACTGCCGATCCTACCTTCAGCATCCTCATGGGGAATAGCCCTGTCTAGGTGTGAGTTCAGGCATGTCCTCTACCATGACGCAGGATGATGCAGGCGGTTGCATTTTGTATTTTCTGCAATTTGCGGCCGATTTATGCTTAATTGTTCTCGTTCCTCTGTCAAACATCCAACTGAACCACGTGCAATCACTCCGAGTTTAAAATCTTGGACACACACCTAGCATTGGTGCAAAATAATTGGCCCGATGAGATGTATTGGCCAATTGAAGTCTCCAAACACCACCTGAGCAACGTTGCCTTGCATACCAAGCTTCGGACCGGGGGATGGTGGGAGGGGAAACTCTTTCGCGGCTAAATTCGCATCAGCCTGGACAGCTTAGCCACCTCTTTTAGAACGAAAGAAAATAAAAAGAAAGAGGAGAAGAAAATCTGTAAGTTGCAGGAATGACTCAATCGAATCATTCAAGTCAGCTTATGCGGTGGCCATCAAGTTTGTTGGGCCGAATTTGACAACCCTTGCCTAATGGTGTGCGACGCTTAATGATGAACTGAGGACATCTGCGGTTGATTTACTCTAAGAATGCGGGGAATGTCAGCGCTACGTGTCAATGCGATCGACGTGCTCTCAACCCCGTTGATGCCTGACGAATACGGTTAGATTTCATGACCAGGCTGGAGCAATTGCAGGGAGGATTCCAAGGATACAGAACCTATGGGCAAGGTTTAATTCCCTAGCACGGCAGTTGGCTGCAAGTTTGTTTCCTGAGAAAGTCACAGTCCACGACGTTAACTAATCCAAGTCGTGAGATTGCGTAGGATGCCTTTTTCGATTTGCTGCTTTGTCTCGGATTTTAATGGCACCACCACCCCTTCGCCAAAGCTAATCGACCACCATCTCGGGTCATCATTGCTTCGAACCTCCCTCATTAAGCTTCCATGCATCCATGCCGTCACCAATCAAGCTGGTGCCCGCTCTTCATTCCCCGCTTCCCGCTCTGCTTCAGGCTTCCCTCTTCTTTAACGAATGGCGACTCGCCTGGCCGTGGAGATGACGGGGATCAGCTTCCCCACGGGGTCACTCCTGGTTCTTTCCCCGCAGCTAATGTGACCATGTGCTGCCCCATTGTCTGGCTCAATGACGGCAGCGTCTTGTTGCTGATCCACATATCGCGTGTGTTCCAAACATGACAAGGGCGGTTTATTCTTTGTAACGTTTTCTATCCAGTCATGGCCCCCGCTTGATCAAATTCACCGAGAATGTGCCCGAGGTTCGGGGTGGCCTCGACCGAGACATGCGGGAGATAACATGATATCCCTTGCTAGGAAATTTTGCTAAACCTTCAATACCCTTCCTTCTTATCTTTTATCACTCTGGTCAATCAAAATGGGCTTCAGAGAATTCGTCAAGAAAAGATCACTCAAGGTCTCTGACCACAGCGTCACCAGGGCCGCGGAGTTGACGCTGCGCGAGTCCATTTGGCCCATCGCCCTAGTCACCACCTTATTCTTCCTCTGGGGCTTCAGTTATGGCCTTCTAGATACCCTCAATAAACACTTTCAAGAAACACTACATATTACTCGAGCAAGATCCGCTGGATTGCAAGCCGCCTATTTCGGGTATGCTCATCACCTCAAAGGATACCATCGGTGTTTCTAAAGGAATAACAGTGCTTACCCCCTCGCATCACTTGGCCATGCCGCCTGGATTCTTCGCCACTTCTCGTACAAGGCCGTGTTCATCTGGGGGCTCTGTCTTTACGGCGTCGGCGCCTTGATTGCCATACCATGCATCAAAGCCAAGTCGTTTGGAGGTTTTTGTGCCTCTATCTTTATCATTGGTAATGGCCTGGGTTCTCTCGAGACGGCGGCAAATCCCTTCATCACCGGTGGGTCTCAATTACCCCTCTCAAAAAAAAATGTTTCTAATCTCCTACCAGTTTGCGGGCCACCACGATACGCAGAGATTCGGATTAACATGTCGCAAGCCTTCAATGGAATCGGAACTGTGATTGCTCCTGTTCTTGGTTCATACGTCTTCTTCAACTTCGATGACGAGAAGGCTCTTGCGAACGTGCAGTGGGTCTATCTTGCAATTGCTGTCTTTGTGCTTTTACTAGCAACTTTGTTCTTGTTCTCTACAATCCCCGAGATTACCGACGCCGGTAGGTTATTATAAAAATTGAAACTCAATACGATACTAAGAGGTTTTAGATATGGCATTTCAAGCTCAAGAGACACAGTCTGAAGCCGACCAGCAACCGTTCTGGAAACAATACAAGCTGTTCCATGCCTCGTTTGCACAGTTCTGTTACACTGGCGCCCAGGTAGCCATTGCTAGTTTCTTTATCAACTACGCAACCGAGACACGCAAGAACACGAGCGACTCTATGGGTTCCAAGTTGTTTGCTGGAGCCCAGGCTGCATTCGCCATTGGTCGATTCACTGGAGTTTTCCTCATGAGATACTTCAACCCACGAAAGGTCTTTTTAGTCTTCTTGACAATGTGCATAATATTCATCTCCCCTTCTATAACCCAGCGTGAAACTGCCGGTATTTCGTTCCTTTACGTCGTCCTATTTTTCGAATCCATTTGCTTTCCTACAATTGTGGCATTAGGCATGCGAGGTCTCGGACGACATACCAAGCGAGGAAGCGGATTTATTGTGGCAGGTGTAGTTGGCGGAGCATGTGTCCCTCCTTTGACTGGTGCGGCGTCGGACCACATTGGGACTGGAAAGGCCATGGTCGTACCTCTGGCCTTCTTTGTGGCAGCCTGGTCATATCCGCTCTGTGTCAACTTTTTGCCCAGCTACAAGAAGGTGGTCGATTCATTCCTTGAGACAGAGGTCGGTCTACATGGGCATACGCTCGATGAGGAAAAGGCTCGAGGAGGCGTCGTTGAAGAGGAAACAGCGGCAAAGGCTGACTCATAATTATGGTGCATCGCTGCTGTCGGGTTGAAACAAATATTTCTAGTCTCAAAAGCATCCTGACCAACTAGATTAAAATTCCAACTTTCATCATTCACTCTAAGAATGTGTGCTGTGCTGGGCTTCCTACCTGCGACCGGATCTTGAACCATTGGCTGCGAACTACTCTTGGCTCATGCGTGCTGGAATAATCCAGCGGTCTATGTGCTGAAGTAATTGATGAAGTAGGAAATCAAGTAAAAACTGATTGCGAGTGCGATATAAGTGTCGTGCAGCTTGACTGGCGCTGAGATGCGGCAGCCTGGGAGAGGTCAGTGGAGGCGGGTACCAGCAGCGGGGAAGTCACTCCCGAGAATATTCCCATTCTCTTCGTCAGACCTCCCTGAAAGCTCATACCCGGCACAATGCAACAGTAATTTGAACCCACAAGCAGCTGCCTTTTGCTTGTTCGAGCATGGATTAGCAGTTGCTTCCTCGGGCGAGCCCTAGTGTCCATGAAAATTTGGGCTGGTTTATCACCGTCCCAGCTGCTGGTGTCATAGCAGCTTGTTTGATGGGCTTCTTTGTACACTCTCCTCATTGGTGAATAATGCATAAAATTGTAATTGCAGTTTGGTTTTTATCGCAATTTAGCGAAAGAGTTCTCGGCCTGACGGCCCGCTGGTATGCTCGGCGAGACGGCACATGATCTTTGTGTTTAAAAGAATATATACCGAACAGAGAAAAGTTATATGGTTTAAGAATTTACCCTAGTTAGATTATAGTCGGAAGGTGAAGATATTCGTATGTGAGAACGCAAACTGCGGTCGGCATTTGCGAAGAGCTTTGCTATTTAGGCGGCGCGATTAGACTCTGGGCAAACGAGCTACCAGATTGGCCCTTTAAAGTAAAATTTGCGAGTCGGTATGAGGTGAGCAGCGCAATTTCCTCCGATTCTCACGCGGAACGTTTGGTGCAGACGCCACCGGGGAAGCGGATGTTGTCTTCCTCTAGCGCCTGTCTGGGCGTGACCAAGTCCAAGAGGCCGACCAAGACTGGTACACGTGAATTATTTTCTCTATTAGATTAATCTTTCTGTACCACTGCGGTATCTTGAATACATAATAAGTCTCCTCACCGATTTGACAACTTGATTGTATAGCGGAAGCCACTCGATTTTTCGAATTGTGAACATGGCATTTACACTAATCAACGATAACTAACTAATGAGAATATGGCCTATTTTTCTCACTAACTCTTTTTAGGCATGCCGTCTATCATAGGGTCAAATTAATTTCGGCAATTGCACTCACTATTCTGTTTCCGGTGATGGATATAAACCTACTACCAAGCCACATGCGACGGCTCTTATTAAAACAGTAACACTCCCAATTGAGACTCTTGGCGTTCCCTACCACTCATTTTTGCCCACCTTCCTTTTTTCCCCCATTGAAATTGTAGCCTTATCTTACCACCAACTGAAAATTTGTAACTGTTCGCGTGGTTCCGGGGTAGTATACTGAGATGTTTATTCCCCAGGCACATTTTTCTTTTCCATATCCACAACCCAATAGAATCAAGAGCTCTAGAGGTTATGGTATATCCATCTCCAAACCCCGAAGTCATTGTAGTAAGACCCCTTGAAGTGCGTTATGGCATATAGCATTGGCTCATTTTTCATAGGCTTCGGGATGGACCCTGATCAGTATTGCAACTATCCTCGTAATAGCACGCATATACCTTCGCCTTGGAATCCAAAAACGCAAACCATTATTGAGTGATTTCTTTATGTGTGCTGCATGGGCATTTTGCATCGCCAACACCAGCATTTTATTTGTCCTTCACAACCTAAAAGCACTAGAGCCGCAACTAATGTCGACAATGCAAGGATATAGTGGGGATATAGATAACATCCCTCTCATTGTTGAGGTAAGCAAGGATTGTTTAGCTATATGCGGATGATAGGATGATGCATCGCTAAGAGTCAAGACTAATTCATGCTCCAGCTATTTTGGATAGGAAATATCTTATTTCTGACCACCCTAAACTTCTGCAAAGCAACACTTCTTTGCACTTATTTACAATTTTTCCCTGGTTTCATGAGGAAGAGGAGAATCTTGCTATGGATCACAATCGCATATGTAGCAGCCGCCTATGTTACATCACTAATTCTGCAAATCTGCATATGCCTCCCCGTCGATTCAGTTTGGTAAGCGTTTCAATGAATTTGAAGAATGTAGAAGATATTGATTGTAGCCATGAAGGAACATTTTCCAGGGCACGAGATGTCCAGTATGGAAGTCTGGGATATTAATAATCCGGGTTGGCTGGGCTCTTCACTTCTTTGGCGATATATTAGGTGTGTATTGTGTGCATAAAATCAAGTTGACACACACAAACCGCTAACATGTCCAGTTTTTGCCCTACCATGGTTTGTTGTTACCGAGTTATGCACCACAAAATCTCTCAAAGTCGGAGTCTACGGCACTTTTCTCCTTGGAGTCATCAGTATGACGTTTTCCCTTATTCGTTACATCACATTCGAACAAACAACTGTGGGTTCCATAACCCCAGTAAATTATACAAGTGAGTCTAGCTTCCCTATTCCATAGCCCTATCTGGGAATGACTTGCCTACCTGAAATACTTACCATGTTAGTGCTCTGGAGCACCCTGGAATCAACCATCAGTATCAACATTGCATGTCTGCCATCATTACGGCCGTATTTCAATAGAAAACCAGCAGGGCATACCGAAGAGTCGAGCATGCCGACGAGACGGCTGACAGACTTTTCTGGGGCTACAGCAGTATCAGCCGAGCAAAATTCATATTTTGCCACAGATGCTTCCCCCAAAGTTTCCTCCGGTTGACCCTGCAATTCCTCTGGGACCTGGGTGGAGGGGAGAGGAGAAAACGGGAAGAGAAACAAAAGCTAGCGACAGAAAATAAAATGATTACCACAAAGATCATCGGACATAGGTAGAAATAAGTTCATCGATAGGTTAGAGGCAAGCTAGCTGGGTTTAAACCGAGCACTTTGATCTTTAATCACACCGTACACCAAATTTCGCCTTCGTATTACTCCTGCCCTACGGCTGTGTTGCTGCGCCACTCGGCAGAGCTTCCGCCTTGACATAAAAACTGGAGCGTGCAGGAGGGACGCAAGCAAGCCAACCTTTCCAGAAAGAGGATATATCACGGGAGTTCCAATCAGAGAGGGCCACTTTCTCATCCTGTCCCCACTTGCAGATCATATCCTTCTCCGCGGACGGGACTAACCAGATTCGTCCCATACAAAATGCTGGCGCCTCTTGGTCTCTTCTCCTTCGACATCCCCCTTACAGACTGACCATTCCATCGTCTACTATTCTGCACAAAAATCTTCGAGAACCGGCATGCCTGACGTCACCGGAGACAACCCCCCCAAGAAGAGGTGGACAAGGGCTAAGGTGCTAAGGGTCAAGACGGGATGTCTCACCTGGTCAGTATCCCACCAGCTCAACTCTGAGCACATCCCACCGTGTACCGGTTTTATCTCTTGACGGTGACTGACTTTCTGGCCAGCAAGTACGTGGTAAAGATTAACTAGCGCCAGGAACCAGAGGCCAGTATTCTCTAACATCATTGCAGAGCCCGCCATCTAAAGTGCGACGAGGCGAAACCTGAGTGTCAGCGATGCTTGAACGACAGGTTCAAGTGCGAAGGGTACCAGCAGCCACAATTATTCAATCCCAAGCGCAAAAAGAGGCACAAGGGTGGTCAAGTGCAGGGCAAACTGGGAAAAACAAATCATCCACATGTTCCTCCCGTACGCCCGACTCTATCAACTCTTCGCTTCACTGAGACATCCAGCGCAGTCCTCTTTCATCATGCACGACAGTATGCGCTCGAAGATTCCCTCCAGTCACCATATCTCATTGATTTCTGGTTTTATTTTGTCCTCCCCGTCTCTCATTCCGTGTCACCTCTCAAATATGCACTGTGTGCGCTCGGCGGAGCGCATCAGCTTTTTGTGAGTGACTACCTCGGGACCTCGCATCTACCGCACATCGCCGGGGTCAAAGTAGCAGCGATACAAAATTACAACAGGGCAATTGCGCACATGCAACCATTCCTAGCGCACAGCTCAGAGACAACTCTTCAAATTACTCTTGCTTGCTGCATCATCTTTATTTGCATCGAGAATCTTCACGGCCGCCGTTCTGAGTCACTCCGCCACTTAAATGCGGGATGCCAGCTTCTCGCGTCAATTTACCATTCAAAAATGCATCCCACAGCGGACAGATTCCGTACCGAGGGAAATACCAATGCTGAGAATGGCATTCTAGGAATTATTTCCGACATCATGCTCTTGCTACGACAGTCCATGGCGGGTTACATAGACGATGTTCTTTTCCCCAGCCGGAATTATTGTCCTATGGTTAATCTTGGAGATTCACATACACCTTTTGAGAGTCTGTCACAAGCGACCAAACTTACGTTTGAAATAGAATACGCATGCACCGGATTTCCTACATTCCTGGACGAAGGCGAGCCGCGTAATCAGGAAGCCATCTCCTGTTCGACCCCAGCCTTAGGCTTCGATAGTTCAGATGCTGGGTTTCACGCTCTCAAATCTGCATACAGGATTTGGAATGCTAGGTTTGAGCTGCTAAAGAAGAGTGAAAAGGTGGGGGAACTGTCTGAAAATGCCCAGAATGAAATAGCAGACCTGGCTTTGACCCAAGCCTGCATGGCTGCTGTAATCAAGATAGAGACACTTGAAGATGATCTTGCAGAAGAGGACTGTGAGATGATTCTGCAAAGAGTGGGAGCGATTCTTCAAATGTGTCCGGCTCAGTCAACACCGGTCTTTGTGCTGGACAGTTCTGTCGTGGGTGCATTGACGATGGTTTGCCAGTCTTGTACCGACGTGTCTCTTCAGCGCAAAGCTATTGCCGTGCTCCGTTCAGCACGGCGAAGAGAAGGCTTGTGGGACAGCCATGAATTGGCGACTATTTTTGAGGCCAGTCTAGTCGCTAGAGAGAAGAACCTGGTTAGCAAGGACGACCTACCACACGCGATACCAGACTTGGCGAGCATGCTGTCATCGTTAGGACTTTTATAGGTACTCGGGCTATTGTTGTTGACTGCTGGAGGAGTATTAATGAGAAGGATATAGACTCATAACGTTACACATGGTTCAACTTCGGTCTATGTAATTTTTTTTTCCTTGTTTCTAGTATTTGCATGTAGATACAACAGATGGCATTAGATTCATCAATCGCTGCTTTAGTAAATGTTAAACGGTGAATGACTGGTATATCCAAGTTCTGTCGCTGCACTTACATCTTAAGGGTGGAAGCGACATGCCACTAGGCTTTCGCATTCACTAAAATTTGATGGCAATGTTCATTTTCTTTTCCAAATAAAGAAAGATAATGCTCCCCTTGATTTTTTCTCGTGGAGCTGTCCAGTCTGGATTCGACGAGACCAGCAATAAGCCGCCTGCCCCACAGCACGCGCGCGGCCCATTTCCGCACCAACTTTTTTCTTATCTTATCGGCCAGCGTCCCTGGGAAATTTTCTTCCAACCGCCAGCCCCCACCAGCAGCAAGCAGCAGCACATTGAATCTGGTCGTTTGCATCGCATTCAATTGCCACCAAGACGCCGTCACCATGCCCAAACGCAAGGTCGCTGCGCTCGAGAAGATCGATGCCGACTTGTACGTCCTGCGCCATCTCACCCACGCCGCTTGGCCGGCTTGAACTGACAGGTTTCAACAGCGCGAGTCTGCAGCAAAAGATCAATCGCGATCCCAAGTACGCCGTTCCAGCTCCCTCTACGCGGAACAAGCCTCTAACCCGCACTCAGGTCATACAAGGAAGATTTTTTGAAGCAGTGGGAACAGTATGAAGCCCAGCGCGAGATCTTCTTGGTGTCGCCGTCCACCGCATCCGCCGACAGCGTCGAGTCCTTCCACAACATCATCGACCTGATTGCCCACGTCGCCGATTGCTACAAGGAGGAGACTCAGTCTTTCCCGGAGGATCTGAGCTCCATATTGACTCAGCACCATGTCATCCTCCACCCCGAGTTGCGAGAGAAGATTGTCGGAAGCCTGATGCTTCTCAGGCGCAAAGAGCTTATCGACTCGACCACGGTCCTCACCACCCTTTTCCCCATTCTCGTTTCGTCGCCGAGCAAGTCCCTGCGAGCGCTTTTGTTCCAGAAGATCACAAGCGATCTGCGAAACTCGAATACCAAGTCCATCAACCACCCGCTCAATCGCACCATCCAGACCGTTCTCTACAACCTCATCACCGCCGATCGCACTTCGCCTCGAGCCATCTGGGCCATCAAGCTGACCCGTGAGATGTGGAAGCGACAGTTCTGGACGGATTCTAAGCCCGTCGACATTATGAAGGAGGCATGCCTGTCGGAAAATGAAAAGGTCGTTGTTGGTGCTGTCCGCTTCTTCCTTGGCGGAGACCAGGAGCGAGAAGAGCTTGAAGACGAGAGCAGTGACGAGGAGATCGATCTGAGCAAAATAAGACACCAAATCGGCATTAACAAGAAGAGTAACAAGCAGAAGAAGGCCTACAAGAGCGCCGTTGCCAAGGTTAAGCGAAATGAGCGAAAGAAGGGCAAGCCGCATCCTCTCAACTTTTCTGCCTTACATCTACTTCATGATCCCCAGGCGTTTGCAGAACAGCTTTTCTCCAAGCATCTGCAAAACACCAAGGCGAAACTATCCCTTGACTCAAAGCTTCTAGTACTCCAACTTATTACTCGACTGGTTGGTCTGCATAAGCTGACCATTGTCTCGCTTTACTCCTGGTTCATCAAGTTTCTCACTCCTCGCCAAGCATCTGTCACGTCCTTCCTGGCCTCCCTGGCCCAGGCTGTCCACAACCTCGTGCCCCCGGATGTTCTAGAGCCACTGATTCAGAAGATCGCAAACGAGTTCGTGTCAGAAGCCGCCGCTGCTGAAGTCGCTGCCGCCGGTCTCAACTCCATTCGGGAGATCTGCGCCCGTCAACCCCTTGCCATGACTGACACTTTACTGCAGGATCTCGTTCAGTACAGGAAGAGTAAAGACAAAGGTGTTATGATGGCTGCAAAGGGTCTGCTCTCTCTCTACCGAGAGGTTGGCGCAGAATTGCTGAAGAAGCGAGATCGCGGAAAGAATGCCACAATGAACTTGAAGAGCGGGCTTCAACACCAACGCAAATTTGGTGAGGAAGCGGTGGGAGGTATCGAAGGCATTGAGCTGCTAGCCAAGTGGAAGGAGGAAGAGAGGAAAAAGAGACGACTTGCAAAGGGATTGCCAGAGAAGGCTGGTAGTGATGACGAAGAGGATGATGGCTTCCAGTCGGACGATTGGGAAGTTGACTCCGATGATAGCAGCGATTCAGGCGACTGGGTCAATGTTTACCATTCTTCTGACGAGGAGGACGAACCTGTATCAAAGAAACAGAAGACGGGAGATGACTCAGATGATGATTCCGACGACGAGAATGAGGAAGACGACGAGGACAAGGCAGCGGAACTTGATCGCATCGCCAAGTTGGCCACCACCACAATCCTTACTCCAGCTGATCTGGCCAAGCTGCAAGAACTCAGGATGTCATCTTCGGTCGAAAAGACTCTGGGTGTTCACCGCAAGCGTCAACAGGAGCTCGAGGATCGACACCGCGACGACGGCCTGACAGCAGAGCATATCGAGGCGCCTGCTCGTCTGCGCAAGCTCTCCAAGGAGGAGCGTGTGGCCCTGGCCAAGGAGGGAAAGCCAGAGCGATCAGAGCACAAGAGCACGCAGGCGATCCGCAAGTCCAAGATGCAGGCGGCTGGCAAGAGCACAAGCAACAAGGAAAAACAGCGCAAGAAGAACTTTTTGATGACGCTGGGCAAGGCCAAGGGCAAGCAGAAGAGAAGCTTGGTGGAGACGAGAAAGGTGCTGAGAGGCCATGTGGACAGGAGTACGCACGGAGGACGACGAAGGAACGGTACCTAGGTTGCTGCACCGTGGAGGTTCTAAACAGGAGGCTGGAAGATGGCATAGACCCTTTTAAACCGTTTAATGAGAGCGATAGACAAAATGAATCTCGATCGAGATGTTCAAGCCTGAGAACGAGTACCTACATCCCAATCCTCAGTGTTTTGCCATCTACGACCACTGCGAAAAAAGTTTTCGCAGGGGTTGCAGCGCCTGTGGTAGCCCGTCACAGGACGCTAATTTCAGGGCCTTATACGCTAAACAACAGCACCTCGCAAGAACCCGAAATTTTCTACATGTATTTTTGATCGAACCAAGAAAGCGGCAAGAATATGATTTAGAATAAATCTGAAACTGAAACACCAATCGTATTTATTTGAATCGCAAAGAGGGTATTTGATATAACAATAGAGGTGAATGTCGTCCCAGAATATCCAGATCATGAGCAAAGGAGCTACCGAAAAACATGCTTGGAGACTGCTGCCAGGCACGCAAAGGAGTGCGCAGAGTGGTAGCTGGAGGGCGTGCTCATGAGCAACCAGGGGTTGAACATCGCCGAAAAGTGGACTGAGAAACTGCTCATAGCTCGCAATAATGGAAAAGCAATACGCCATATTTTTATGGGCATTGCTACGATTAGTCAATTGCTGGCTTGCTTGGAGTCTTTGCAGTCTTTGTGATGTAGCATCAATCGCGCTTAGGCTGTGTGTTTACTCAGTTTCATGGCTCCTTTCACATTTTGGGCTACATCCCACTAGAACAAGGTCTTTTGTGCGTGGCAGGGGCTTGTCCCTTGTTTTGATATTTAATTTGTTAGAACATGTGAGAGAATTATTGACTACTCTGTACTGAAGCATCCTATTTAAACACACTAGTATTAGGCTGGCATATTAATGTTTCATTGCCCACTCTGGCACATGGCTCAAACCCGACATTTCCGCAATTGTAGCCTCCCACAGTCTCTCCTCCAGCAACGCCATCGCCTCCGAGTCGTAAAAGTAGTCAATTCTGTCCAGTTAGCTTTGCTGAGGTGGATGAATAGCGAGAAATCCTTACCTTTCGACCATGATGTCCCCAATCAGTTGACCATGGGACTCGCGTCCGGCGACCCCAACAGCATTCAGCCCAATGTACCCACCTATCGGGACTTTTCTGGCTCGCACGGCAGACAGAACCGCGACAGGGTAGCGGATATACCAGGGCAAAGATTTGGTCATGGGCGTCTCGACCATGCCTGGACAAAAGTTGTTGAAAATGACCTTGTCAGGCTTGTACAGCTTTCCCAGGCGGTGAGTGAACAACAAGACCAGCAGCTTGGAGTCCCCATAGCGAACTACGTTCTTGAAGTTTTTCGGATCATCAAGCCACTTGAGAATATTCTGTGGTATCGCCGATGCAGGTTGTTTGCAAAGACCACCGGTGTCGTACATGCGACTCCCAGTCAACGACACCCGGGACTGTTTCCCAGACTTGTCGGCGGTCTCTTCCAGCAACGGTAAAAGTTCAAAAAAGAGCAGCACATTGGACAAGAGATTCACTTGCGTGGTCTTCTCATGGCCATCTTTGGTCTCTTCGTATCCCACGCCGCTGGCCCCGGCGTTCAACATCAAGACGTGCAGTTGTTTCGTTTCCTGTCTGACCTGTTCTGCGAAGCTCTTGACGCTCTGGTACGAGTCGGCGTCGAATTTCATCACTCGAACGTCGGCTCTGGATTTGGCTTTTCGAACCTCTGGGTCTGCCAGCAGGTCTGCCTTGGCCTTCTCGCCTTTTGGCACATTTCGGACGGCCAGAATGAGTGTTGAAACATTTTTGACCAAGAATTGGCGGCAAAATTCGAGCCCGAGGCCAGAGCTGGCACCTGTGACAATGATCGTCTGGCCCTCAAAGTCTAGGCTCTCCGGTGGAGGAGGAACCGAGGGCTGGAAAAACGACATGGTAGACATATTGTGCGAAAGGTTGAGTGATGCAGTTATGAATGTGTGATGATTGTGAATTGATTCTAACTCCAAGCTTTCATGAGGTCTCTTGACCCTTTTATCATCATACATTTGGAACTGTTTATGGATGCCTACAACGGCGGACTGGTCATGAGCAATGGCCAGAGCGTGCGCAACTCCGCCGATTAGAGCTAGGGCCATGTTAGCAAGGGCACAGTTACTCGCATAGATCGCAAACCGGAGTTTGCTCGCATCTTATTGGAAAGTCCGCAGGTGCGCACTCCGCTAAGCGACAAGCTTTCTTAGCGCGCTCGCAAACGGCCATTGGAGATGCGCTTTTGCTATGCCAGGGACCCCGGTGCACCATGGCGGCGTCTGTAACAATACGAGCGGTACGATTAGTCTCGCAACAAAAACTTTTGCGTATTTGCCGTTAGATGGATGGCAGTTGAACAGCTAGCCTGAGATCGCATTAACGAAGAGATTTCTTGGTGAGATATTCAGGGATTATACAATCCGGGTCCGTTCTAATCCTGAACTAGAGGAGTTTGACGGGAAGAAAATGCGCTGGAAAACGTGGGTCCCGGCTAATTTACATCAAAGTCGCAACACACCGAATTCTTGATGATCTTTCTTTGGTGGAGTGGGGTTAAAAATAGCTTCATGGGAATGCTACCCCGTAAATCCAGTCAATTGTCGATCCAACTGATCAGAATGAATAACTCGTACAACTATCGGGGTTATGTTAAGTCCGCGTGGCTCTCAATCTCCGCCTCACTGGTGTTGGTCATATGTCAATTTGGTGCCGTGCAGCAGCTTTATCAGACCATGATACGCAGAAATACCAGGGCCCATCGGGATAAATAGGCCACAGCCCTTTGATAATTAGAATTCTCAAACAAAACCCTTACTCACTAATTCACAGCAGTCATCAACATGTCTCGTAACACCAGCCCGACGCCAACCAAGCCCGGACGTTGGGTAATTACTCGCTGGGGCGGACCATCTGTCTTGGAATGGGAGCCGACGATGCCTCATGATATACCCAAGGATCATGCCCTCGTTCGCATCGTTACCGCAGGCATCGCAGGACCAGACAACCTCATGAGGGTGGGCGGCTACATCCATCCTGCGTGCGCCAAGCCCGGCTTCACTCCCGGCTATGACTTTGTCGGCCAAGTCACTGCCATTAGCTCCTCGACTAAAGACATTGTTGTTGGAGACTGGGTTGCCTCCATGTGTGTCTTCGGTGCGCACGCCACCCACATCGTCTGCTCAGTGTCTGAGCTCATTCGTATAGAAGAGAGCGATGACCCCGTTAAAGTATGTGCCTTGCCTCTCAACTACATGACTGCCTGGGGCATGCTCAAGCGCAGTGGCGTCGACCTTCCGCCCGGTTCCACCATCTTGATCGGGTCGGCAAGCGGAGGCATTGGGACTGCTGCGGCTCAGCTGGTTCATGCATTTGATATGGGTCTCAGAATGATTGGGACATGCTCGCCATCAAAGTTTGACTATGTCAAGTCGCTAGGCGTTACCCCCATCGACCGCAACGCATCCGACCTTGTCGAACAGGTAATGGCCTTGACAGACGGTAAAGGCGTCGACGTTGCTTACGACACGGTGGGCACTCCGGAAAGTCTCAGGCTGAGCCACCTCGCAACCAAGGCCACTGGTCAGTTGATTGGCCTCGGACTAATGGGCGAGGTGTCGAGGGACGGTAGCTCGCTCGTCAATGGGGAAATCAATGTGGAAGAGGTTCTCGCGACGCGTCTGCTACCTAGGATGAAGTTTTGGGGCGTGGGGCGGGACTATCAGGATGTCTCGAGAGATCTATGGATGTCGGACTTTTATGCCATCCTCGAGAAAGTGCGTCGCAGCGAGCTGAATCCTATTTTGGCAAAGCTCTTCCGCCTCAGCGATGCTGTTGCGGCCAATGAGGCACTTGTCTCGGGCAGCCAAGTGAAGGGAAAGATGATGTTTATTGTTGATGAAGAGCTGGCGATTCGACATGGACTGTAGAAGGTTCAAGAGGGTAATATTGTACATGTTGTCAGCGAAGGAAAAAGATATTTGGGTTGAGGGACCCACCATCCTCAGGCTCGAACAAACAGACCAAAACTTTAGTTTTGTGAATCACAATCACACAGTTATCGCGAATTGTTTTGGGTAGGAATCGGACTTCAAATACATATGATTGAACAGCAAGATTTTGCAGTGAAACGTATGAAAGCACGGTGCGGAAGGGATTGCTCCAAAATCGCTAAAGCAGTTCTAATCTGCCCATGTAATTCTCACTTGCCCAAATCACTTCAGTATGCCCGGCCGATGCAGCACGGCAATATCTCGAAATGACAATCAATTAATTAGCGATCCCTGATGACCTCAGTCAATCTTAAATTGAGTGGCTTCTTTTCCCATATCACGTAGACATTCTGATCCGCCCAGTCTTCGCTCCCTGGACCTAGCTCCAAGTCAAATTTCCAGAGGAGGCGAGTGAGCATTAATCGCATCTCAGCATTAGCCAGGCTATTATGACCGCTCCCATTAGTGTTTCCCTCCCTTAATACAATTGGGTTTTGTGCATTGCTTACTTCTGGCCGACACAGTTTCTCGGGCCGGTAGAAAATGGTTGAAACATGTCCTTGTTATCCTTTACGTATCGAGGGTCATCTAGCCATCTTTCTGGGACGAAGCTGTTTGGATCACCAAAGTGAGATGCCGACCTAAAGGTGGTCCAGTGTGCGACAGAAACTATGGTCTGTCGTGGATAGGAAGTCGGAGTCAGTCGGAGCAGTGACAAAAATGACTTTGTTGCAACATACATTTTCTGGAATCCAGTAGCCGCCAATCGAATCACCGCCGGGAGGAACTAAGCGAGGAAGGCTGACTGGTGCCGGAGGATCTAAGACAAGCGTTTAGCACAGCTCATGAGTAAATAAACAAGCAATGCGAGAGATGACTGACAAATGCGAAGGCCTTCGTTTAAGACAGCTAGCAAGTACTGAAGCTGGCCAACTCGAGTCAGAGTGATTTCATCTTCAGCATTAAAAGATGTCCTGATTTCTTCGACAAGTTTTTTGTAAATAGTGGGATGACGTAGCATATAGTAAGTCACGCCGCTCAGAAGCGATGATGTGGTCTCGCTTCCTCCCACGATAAGAAGGTTGGCATTCTCTGTGATCTCCTCCGTTGACATCCCCCTTTCGTCATTGTACCGAAGAATATACGACATGAAATCCTCCCGGGTCGTATCCATGCTTTCAATCCGCTGCATGGCTGTCCGGGTACTAAATTCGTGGTGATCTTCGGAACTCTTTTTCAAATGGGCCGGGATAAACATAGTGGCTATAGTTGTCAAGTTGAGGCGCATGAACACTTGCCTGAACGGAAATGCCTTGGCACTTTCGAAGATAATTCGTACCCATGGATGATACCCGCCACTCTCGAGACACCCGAAGGACTTGCCGAATGCCAAGTCGCCAATCAAGTCAAATGTTGCAAAGTTGTACCACTCAACAATATCAATAAGCCCTCCATTCTCCTTTGCACATGCACCCATATTGTTAACAAATAGCTTGGCATAGTGCTGCAGCACACTTTCCTGATTGCTTAGAGCCTTGGTGGAGAACGCATGAGCGACTAACCGCCTATGTCGTCTGTGTTCTAAATTAGAAACATTGATCATGTTACCAGCTATACGGAGACGCTGATAGAAAGTGGGGTCCTTTTCGTAATTTTTCTCTCCGCCGGTCTTATAAGCGAAAATCTTTTTAAAGGCGTCATCAGAATTGAAAGAGACATCTTTCGGACTGTATCTGACAACTGGGCCAAATTCTTCGTGAAATTGTCTCAGAAGCCGATGCCAGTCCCCTTTGATGAGGTGGTAGAGAAATGGAAGCTGTGAAATAGCATAGATCTTGGGGCCCGGGATCTTGGATAGGGGATGTAGAAAAATATTGTACAAGATCGAAGCGAGTGATAGAAGTAGCTATTGTTTTATCAGTATGCACCGTGTTGACGTATTTCCTGAATTCAGCCAACAGAATGAAGACGTACCACCACAACTGGTGCTATCCAAACAAGAAAAAACATGGCAGCGGTTACAAAGACAGACAGGAACAGGCCAGAGTGAAGAGGGGAAATCGGTGCTATGTCACTTGCCTCATGCCCCTGCGATTTATACCACTCAGAAGCGGGGAAGGCGGCAAGACGATCCGCCGATAACCCCTGTTATAACAAGGGCATGCGGAAACAATCGACTGCAGCTACCAGAGGTTGCATGATGCAGCTCAAGCCGTGTTCAATTTTACATTTTTGGGGTTTTTCTTTTCTTTTGGTTTGGGTGGGGGGGTGTCTTTCTGGGATCAGAATGAACAAAACACATGCAGGTATCGGCTTAGCCAATTCACCCACCATGTATCCCAGAATCAACAACACACCACAAAAAATAAACTTAAACTTGTTCCTTCTCTGAAGACCAAGAGGGTGGTGTAGATTTCGCCTGGGTGGGCCAAACCATTTCCCCACACCGAGCGCTGCATCATGCCATGTATGGTATGGAATATGGCTGTGAAAGTCTCCATTTCTCATCCAAAGGTGGAGCAACCACAGGCGCTGGGCCCCTCTACGAATCAAGACATTCTTGATTACGTCTCCGCTTTATTCAATGATCACCTACAGAAACCCACACGGGAGTCTACCCCCTGTATACCCAACTTCCGAACCTCATCAGGGGAACACAAATCCATT
The DNA here is from genome assembly GCA_003031705.1 of Calonectria naviculata. Taxonomy (NCBI): domain Eukaryota; kingdom Fungi; phylum Ascomycota; class Sordariomycetes; order Hypocreales; family Nectriaceae; genus Calonectria; species Calonectria naviculata. The sequence goes on along the minus strand of NAGG01000186.1, from coordinate 44,900 downwards.
TTAGGCCAGCGCCAGAAGCCACCAAAGGAATTGTTGAAAACTCTTAGCCGTGTGTCGGAATCTGTGACAACCTTGTGAAACTATTTTGGCTGGCGCATGTACGATCAGACTTAAACAACTGACAACTTCAATTAGGGTTCATTGCAATAAAGACCTTATTTTACTTTAACTTATCTTATGTTATTTTGGCTTGTTCAAGTTTCATTTTAAGCAAACAATGTTTCCCAGCTTGAATATATTTTCCCTGCTACTTATCGCCATAAAAGGATAGAAAAAGGTTACAATCTTGCCATCCCCCTTTCAATGGGTAAGACCAGCCAAAATATTCTCTCGCCAGTACGATGTGCCGGCCACAGTTGCACCTGGCCCAAGAACCAAGTTAGACGCCAAAATACAAAGAGCAGCCTTGGAAGATTGGGTAGTGTTGATGTAACCCTTTAGTCTCAAATTCCATGGCCCAGTACCCAATGTAAGGATCAAACATGACAGGGCAAGCATTAAGCCGTCATGTCTTTCCAAACCTAGGCTGGAGAGGCTCGGGTAGTCGTTGCATGAAAAGACGCTCTTTAGGCTATCCAGACTAAACAATTGCATGACATGAGCAATTGTCGATAGTAGGAATGCCGATATGTAAACCATTTGGAGAACTGGCATATCTGCCTTTGCAAACTTGTCCTTATACTTGGCCCTATCGCTCTTAAAAACTGAAGTTTGAACTTCAGGAGTTTGGGTCTGGAAGAGTTGGTAGTTAATAGAGGACCCCCTAGCAAACAAAAAGCACACACTAGGGGCCATCCTCCAAGCCATAGTAGTGTACCAAGTTGGTGAGCTCAACACCATGGCAGCCGGGATGGCATAAAATATGGCAATAATGGGCAAAACCACCCTTGCTGCTTTTAAAGGCACATATCTCCCGAATAGACTGTGAGGAGCAAATATTCCGATGATACAGAGGACAGGCGCTGTCATTCCGGGGCCCATGAAGCTATTCAAGACCATGAAGATCGTGATCCTGCGAAAGCCAAGTTAGTTTTTGTCTCATCACTAATTTCGAGGAGGACGGAAACTCACAATACCAAGGACGGTAAAACATTTCCACAGCGATTAACCTCTAGAAGAGAAACAGCCACTAGAGAAGCTAGGTTCGCGCAAAATGCGAGTGCTGGGACTCTCGAGTTGTCTTCTGCTATGCTCAGAGCTCCAATGCGGCTTTCCAAGGGGTCTCGCTTCAAGTACATGTATGCTGCGATCAGAATCGCAATTTGCCCCACAAACTCAAAAGTGCTTTTCCTATTCAATTGTACTGGCTTCGCAGGTAGCTCATCATCAAAAGGGAGCGACTTTGGTCGAATGGGTAGATCGATGGCGTCCAGCTTGTGTGCGCTAGAACAAAAGTCAATGCCGAAGGTCAAGACACCCAGTGTCCCCGCCTCCGGCATCAAAACGTGAGTGAAAAAGTGTGAAAATGGGGCCATTTGCATGACCATTCTTTGCAATCTATGGCCCTGGTTCACAATTATCCTTGCTCGTTCCTATCCACGCGCGGAGATGTTAGTCCTATACAATACGACGAAGGTCAAGAAGTTTCTTAGCAACTCACATAACGGTATTTGTGTACCTCTCCCAGTACATCTTCAATTTGTCTCTGTGACGGACCTTCTGGGTTCTCACGGAGACTGCGAACGAGAGCATTGACCAGAATGGCGCCTGACTCAATAGCACCGTTGCCGCCCTGACCGGTGACAGGATCAACCTGTAGACAAAATTAGCAAGCGTTTTCCCCTAGAATTATACCTTTTTTAGTGCGACATGGTCCAAAAAATGGCCTACCTTGTGTGCAGAATCTCCAACCGTAATGATATTTCGATAATGCCATTTTGTGAAGGCGTACTCTTGAAGAGGCACCAATGTCGTGATGATTCTTTTTTCATACAAGTCCTTGAGTTTGATTCCTTCCATTATTTGATCATCTTTGTACTTTTCCACCAGTTCAGCTTCATCTTGCTTGGTGTATCTAATGAAAAATTAGATGTGCATCTTGAAATCGCGAAAGGGCCGGGCTCACCGTGGGATATCGCGGCCATAAAGCGTAGTCTGCAAGCCCTCAAAAAGGAACCAAAATACTCGGTTTCTCGGTGCTGCAACGCAGAGATAGCTGTGGCCTTTATAGAGGAGATTCTGCTGGGTGCCAGCGGGATACTGAGGTGGTCGCTCAGAGATGGCAAAAATACATCTCGTGGAAACGGGAACTTGAGAGATTTCGTCGGATGGAAAGTATCCAGAAGGTGCAAGTCGCCACATTTCCGACCGAACTTTGCTATGAATGCCATCAGCCCCAACTATGATGTTGCCAGTGTGGCTGCTACTATCTTCAGTCGTGGCCTTGGCGATGTCGCCTTCAAAATCAACAGAGATGACTCTCTTTGTGGTAAGAACCTTGTGCTTTTGTTGCAGATTATCATATAAGACTTGCAAAAGCATCTGTCTGTCAGCCCAAACCATCGGGTACCCAAGCCTGTAGAAGTTAGCTCTGAGGTATCAGTGGAATGTGGTGTGGCAAATACTCTTTTTCCAAAAGCTCAGCAATATCATGCTGATAGCCAATAATTTTACCGTCCGAATTACGGTAGTATCCTTGCTGATACAGCTCGTCGGCTTTGTTTCGAAACGCCTCGTAGCATCCCAATTGATCGAGGATTCGAAGGCCGTTTGCGAACAAGCCAATACTGGCTCCAACCTGTGGTGCAATTTTAGGATACGCTTCAAGCACCAGAAAGTCAATGCTGAATTTCTCAAGCATGTTCGCGAGAGCTAAGCCCGCTACACTTCCTCCGACAATAAGGACTCGGAACGTCATAATTGGAGAAGGGTCGAGCCGATGATAATCAGGATGTAAAATCACGTTGTAAAAAATGATGCGGACCGGCTTTCCTTCGCGCCTGCTTACACAAAGTTAGAAAAGGTCACCCTAAGAAACTACCTGAGTTTATATCGATCCACGCAAGCGTGTATAAGATAAATATTGTGCAATCGGTGCGGGCCGTCGGAGAGACAACATCCCCGAACTTAGCCGGTGCCCGCGGAAGGCGTATGATCAGCGTTCAACATTCAACAGCGGAACCATCCAACGCCCCGTAGCCCCCGAGATAATACCTTTTTCGCAATAGCATCAGCGGATAACGTCTCAAATTAATGGGGAAATGTGATTTTCATGTCCAATGACTGCGTTTCATGGTTCACTTTTGTCCGCCTAACTAACGCGGCCCACATCAGTGCGCTACCAACTGCTTCTGGGTCTTGGCCATCTCCACCTGGATGGAAGCTAAGAATGTTAAGGCTGTGATTGCGAAATTACGACATTCAATGATTGTGAAAACACACCAAAAATCAAAAGAAAAAGAAGGAAATTCGGTACATCATTAGATCACAGTTTTCTGATTAATATTAAACTAGGAAAACAGCCTGCTGAATCATTACCAGAACACAGGCCAGAAGACCCCCACTCACACCAGCACACTGTGGATGCCAGCAACGCGCCTGACACGTAACATTGACCCAATGCGAAAATCCAACATGGTTTGGATAATTAAAGTTCCCCCCCCCAAAAAAATAATCCATACACATGCTACCACCCAACGGAAGAGATCAAGGACTACCATGCACCGTCACCCCTAAATGGATACATCGTAAAGGCACACTCGATACATTAACCCAGCGGCAGAAAGCGAAAATATCTCCCTAAAACTAGGTCTCTCAAGGCAAAATACCCATGAATCGCCCTGCAGGGTCAATCTCAGGAAGTCAGAGAACGAAAACTGCGCAGTGGTTGTCGTTGCCAAGGAGTTGGGTTGACGGGCTTGACGACTGCAAGGGCAGCCGGTTTTCGGGGCCAAGCGTCAAAGCGTTTGTCGGGGGTGGGTAGTTTCGTGCCTACCCATCCCTGTCCAGCTTGCTTTACAATGGGTTTTTTGCCGAGCCATCCATTCGCAGGGGGTAAATTCTCCGATACGCTGTAATTATTCTAAATAGACATGAATTGATAAACGTTTTGAAATGTGGAAATGCATCATCTTCATGACCATGGATATGCCACCTACAAGCGAGCCATGCTGGTGAGGGGCCAGTCTAGTGACAGCGGGGCTCATCTGACCTCTCTCGATATCAATATACCTTCATATACGCGAATGGGTTAGAATCAGCGAGATAGCCTTTAATCCATTATTCATAATTAGCTATTTCCGCATCTAGCCACCATGTGCAGCTCGGGTCGGAGGCTTTCAACCAAGATAATAGACCAGTCACTGCTATGGCAAAAGCAATGGCAGCCCACGACTGCTGGGTTGCCTCAATGTGTATCTGACATCTCTGATACACTATAACCTTCACTTCGTGTCTATGATAATTAAAATGAGTCAAAGATCGCCAATCTCAGAGACATATTCTCAAGATGCGTTTGCTCATGTCAGGTTTCGTCCTAGATCGGCCGTTTTATCATTGGTAGGAAACGCCCTATTTGGATTTTTGTATATAACTACTTCTTTAACATTTGGCAAATTAATTCACAAATGTGCGTCTTCTTTTTATTCACGAGCACTCCTAAGAGTGGCCGAAGCTGGTGCTGATTTGGCTTGAATCGAAGCTGACTGCCTAAGCTATCCCAGAACGAAGCCTTAGCAAAGTGAACAGCCAACAGTCAATTCATTATGATCAGTATTTTTTTTTCTTGGGGAAGACGCCTCGGCTTTGAAGAGACAAATTTGAAACCGCCAGATTGTAAGACCATTTTGGATACGATGAACGACGGACCCTGTCAGACAAGCAACATCTCCCAAGCCCCAAGGTCGATCATCAAGCGTCTTGCTGAAAGTACACCACTGCCAATAAATGGTCAAAGATGACACAACAGATTCAAGTTAAGCATCGAATTAGCATACAGTTTAACTACAAAAAGGTAAATAGACTCATTCATATCTTTCATAAAAACTACGTAAGACTAAGATTGAGCCCGACCCACTGTTCAATAGTGAGTGGGTTGTATGGAACAGTCACGGGCACAAAACTACAGTTGACGTCCAGAAACCGTACATATTATCTTTTTGATACTCATAACCATTGTCCTACTGACTAGCAAAAGTTCATCTGGATCATACTATGTACAAATAAGAAGCGTATTATGTAGAAAAGATCTAACACTCAAGGAAATACTATCCAAAGCCTGCTTTACATAAGAACAGCAATGATACCAGCAGCAGCGGCGACGAGCTCGAGGCCACCGCCGATGCGAGAGGCAGCACCAGTCACAGGAGTGCTGGGGACGGGGGTGCTAGAGCCGACAACGGGCTTGCTGTAGGTAGGGGGGCTGCCACCAGAGCTGTTACCAGTGGGCTTAGAGCTGGTGGGCATGGTAGCAGAGGGCTGGCTGGGGGCAGGAGGCTGGTAGGTGGAAGCAGGGTTGGTGTACTTGGGCTGCTCAGGAGAGCTGTGGCCGCCAGTAGCACCAGGAGCAGAGGGAGTGGGGACCTGCTTGAAGCCAGAAGAGCTGGGCTGGCCGTAGAAGCAGTCAGCGCCAGAGCAGCCACCGCCGTTACCGCTGCTGGGAGAGGTAGAGACGGGGACAGCGGGCTGGGAGGAGCTGCCCTGCTTGGAGGGAACGGTGTTGACAGGGACAGCAGGCTGGCTGTTGCTGGGCTTCTCACCAGAAGAGGGGCTGGTGGGGGTGGTGACAGGGACCTTGGTGGTAGAGACAGCGTAGGACTCAGTGGTGACCTGGCCGACGGGGCAGTTGGGGACGCTGGGAGGGCACTTGGTGATGGTGTAGACCTTGGTGGTGAACATGGTCTTGGTGGTGGTCTGGTCCTCCTCAGTGGGGGGCTTGGAAGCGCTGCCGCCGGAAGCGGGAACAGTGGTTGTAGGCTGGGGGTGCTCCTCGGTCACAGGGCAGACAGTGGTAGACACGGGGACAGTGACAGTGGTAACATGGCCAACAGGGCAGTTGGTAACGCTAGGAGGGCACTGAGTGACAGTGTGGACGCTGGTGGTGTAGATGGTAGAAGTGGTGAACTTCTGGCCAGGGGGGCTGGTGACACTGGCGCCGGAAGAGGGGCTGGTGGTCTGGGCCTGCTCAGTAGGGGGCTTGGAAGCGCTGCCGCCGGAAGCGGGAACAGAGGCGGTAGGCTGGGGGTGCTCCTCAGTGACGGGGCAGACAGTGGTAGACACGGGGACAGTGACAGTGGTGACCTGGCCGACGGGGCAGTTGGTGACGCTGGGAGGGCACTTGGTGACGGTGTGGACGCTGGTGGTGTAGATAGTAGAAGTGGTGAACTTCTGGCCAGGAGGGCTGGAGACACTGGCGCCGGAAGAGGGGCTGGTGGTATGGGCCTGCTGGGTAGGGGGCTTGGAAGCGCTGCCGCCGGAAGCGGGAACAGTGGTGGTAGGCTGGGGGTGCTCCTCGGTCACAGGGCAGACGGTGGTGGACACAGGGACAGTGACAGTGGTAACATGGCCAACGGGGCAGTTGGTGACGCTAGGAGGGCACTGAGTGATGGTGTGAACACTGGTGGTGTAGATGGTGGAGGTGGTGAACTTCTGGCTGGTAATGGTGTTGCCGCTCACGGGCTGGGTGGTGGAAGCACCGCTGGCAGGGCTGGTGACAGAGTTGCTGGGAACACCGCCGTAGGGGACAGAGTGAGTCTCGCCAGAGCTGGGAGCGGTGGTGGTGCCAACAGCAGGGACAGAGGAAGAGCCAGAGCCGACGGGAACGGAGTTGCTAGGAACGCCGCCGTAGGGAACAGAGTGGGTCTCTCCGGAGCTGGGAGCGGTGGTGGTACCGACAGCGGGGACGGACTCGGTGGAAGACTCGCAGTCCTCAGTCTCAGTGGTGGACTCACCAGAGCTGGGAGTGGTGGTAGTGCCAACAACAGGGACGGTCACAGAGCCGGAGCCAACGGGAACAGAGTTGCTGGGAACGCCACCGTAGGGGACAGAGTGAGTCTCGCCGGAGCTGGGGGTGGTGGTCTGGCCGAGGGCGGGAACGGTGGAAGTCTTGGAACCAACAGGGACAGAGTTGCTAGGAACGCCGCCGTAAGGAACAGAGTGAGTGGACTGGCCAACAGCGGGGACAGACTCAGTGGAAGACTCGCAGTCCTCAGTCTCGGTGGTAGACTCGCCGGAGCTGGGGGTGGTGGTGGTGCCAACAACGGGGACAGAGATGGTACCGGAGCCAACGGGGACAGACTTGGAGTTGCTAGGAACACCGCCATAGGGGACAGAGTGGGTCTCGCCAGAGCTGGGGGTGGTGGTGGTGCCAACAGCGGGGACAGTGGAAGAGCCAGAGCCAACGGGAACGGAGTTGCTAGGAACGCCGCCGTAGGGAACAGAGTGGGTGGACTGGCCAACAGCGGGGACAGACTCAGTGGAAGACTCGCAGTCCTCAGTCTCGGTGGTAGACTCGCCAGAGCTGGGAGTGGTGGCAGTACCAACAACAGGGACAGAGATAGTGCCAGAGCCGACGGGGACGGACTTGGAGTTGCTGGGAACGCCACCGTAAGGAACAGAGTGGGTAGACTGGCCGGAGCTGGGGGTGGTGGTCTGGCCGAGGGCGGGCACAGTGGAAGTCTTGGAGCCGACGGGGACGGACTCGGTGGAGGAGTCGCAGTCCTCGGTCTCGGTGGTAGACTCGCCAGAGCTGGGGCTGGTGGTGGTACCGCCAACGGGGACAGTCACAGAGTTGCTGGGAACACCACCGTAGGGGACAGAGTGAGTAGACTGGCCGGAGCTAGGAGTGGTGGTCTGGCCGAGAGCGGGCACAGTGGAGGAGGAACCGGTGCAGGAGAAGCACGACTTGTCGTAGAAAGTCAGGCTGCACTCCTTCTCGATGTCGATGACAATGGAGACGGTCTCGCTGTAGAGGGTACACTCGCGGCTGCTGGTGTCGTAGGAGAAGGAGCCGCAGCTGGACTCGGAGTGGGCGTGCTCGGCGCAGACCTCAACAGTCTCCTTGACGGTGACGCTGATGGTGTCACAGTCGTTGGCAGTACCCTTGAGAGCGCACTTGCAGTCGTTGGGGGTGGTGGAGAGCAGGCTGCAAGAGGAAGAAGGGAGGTCGTAGGCGGCCGATGCCACGCCGGCGGCGACGGCGCCGAGGAGGAATGTGCTCTTCATCGTGATGAAGGCAAAACGAATGTCGTAAGATTAACGAATGTACTGAGGTCGGATGACTCGTGAGTTGTGGTTAACGATAGTGGGCTCCGTAGAACGGAGGGAATTATATATAGAGAGACAAGCGAAGAAAAAAGGAAAGAAACTTGTTGACAAGAATGAAGAGGATAGAAAGGGCAATGAGATGTCCTGTTCCTTGCTCTTTAAATGGACACGAGCTACAGCTGCAAGCTGCACGGCCGACTCATGCACAGCCATGGATGGAGCCGGTTATCCATCTCATCTCTTGGGGGGGCTTGGGTCATTGCGAGAGAGAACGTGTTGGCCAGGGTGCTGGACCTGCTCAGAACGGCCATGGAAGCTAGAGAAACACAGGGGACAGGGCTACCGCAGCGGGCAAGGATGGAAGTGGGAATAGCAAACAGTCTAAACTGGATCGGGACTATACGAGAACACGACGTGTGGTGGGCCAGGACGCTCTGGCGATATGGGCTGTGTGGGAACAGAGTTGCGGTTGGAGTTGATGGCCAAAGACAATCCAAACCCGCAGGCGAAAGCAGAGGCCGTTGTGCACAAAGCAACAGTGGGGTTGTGCAACTGGGTGGGCGGGCACCCAGCGCTAGCGCACCAATTACTCGCTTCCTGTGCCTGGACATGGGCCATCCCGGCCTGAAACCCCTGAGTCGTGCCCCGCCGGCGCATGCCCGTAAGCCGCTTTGGGCTGTAAAACAGGGCGCCCGCTGCGGGCTTGGTTCCTCACAGTGTCCCAGGGCGCTCCGGGGGGCGGGGCGGCACAGTCATGGGCAGGAGCGCTACATGCAGCCCATCGGGAGGCGCTGCGGGAACCCCTTGAGGCGTTGGCCGGCGCCCGATCATGGCGGTTTCGCGCTCGGCGAGGCGTCCGCTAGAAACTGCAAAACACACTACCAGAAGGTGTCAAAGGGCCATGATGTAATGCGCCGTGGGTGGGAGAATCCGATGCTATGACATCAAGCCCGGATTGCTAAGCACTGTCGACCAAAAGCCCCTCCCCCGATCCATCCATCTATCCATCCCTCCGGGGTTGGGATGCCACGGCCGGGAATCAGTCGTGCCAGTCTGTATGGGCTTTGTTTATTTTTGTTAAATTGCCCTCTGACAGACCAGCCGGGGGCCTCGGTGTCGGTGTGCATGGCCGCCCAGTAATCAATTGATGCGGCCGGTTCGCTCTCGTATACGGGGGGGCCAACACCTGCGCTGGCGGTCGGATGCTCTGCTCGTCCCCGCGCGCGCCCATTCGCTACCCCTGATGGTATGGTTTTCCTTACTCACACGGACCGACATGGTTATTTTTAGGGTAGCGCGTTTTTCTCCGAATTTTTTGGTGACGATGTGCAAGATGGTGCCTCACTAGCTCGTTGCCTGGCAAGCCAAAACGCCTCATTCTCCCAACTCACCCAAAGACGATCACCGCAACGGGGATGCAAGCGCCAAAACTCCTGTCGATCATCTCCATCACCAGCGTAGACTGCTCGCCGGTCCCCATTCGGATCGTCATGCTTCAAGATGCTCTCCACGTCGGCAGGAGCCTGGCAGCAATCAGCGGGCAGCATCTCTTGGAACAACCTTGGCACTGAAAGGATCTTCCTTCCACCCTCTCCACTCCTCCGCGTACTTTGTTGCTATGCGGATGCTTGTCAGCGTCATGCTGGCCTGATTGTGAATTGTCTAGTCTATTCTGCTTCTATTTTTTTCTATTCTTTCTTCTTGGACCGATTCATGCGCTCGTGTTGATGGTGCCAACGGCGTTTGCAGCCATAATCCCACGCACCTGGTCGTATCCTCCACGTACCAATCCAATGCCAGTTACTGGTCCTTCGCATGAGGCACCTTTTTTTTTTTTTTTTCAAAGATATCAAAATTTTACCGAAGTTTGCTCGGGTGTGTGTTGTCTCCAATGCGGCAGCCAGTCACACTTACATGCAAAGCTAGCAAGGTGACAAAACGCCACACCAAAAGAACCTCCGTCTACCCACATCTGAGACGAACCAAGAAAACTTGCGGCGACCGCAGCCCGCACACCGGAAGCGGGGACTATCCTCGCGGTCAGCGCGATTCAGAATCGAGCTGGCGCCGTCTGTATCGCTCAGCACCCTATCGTAACAGCTTTGCCGGCTGCCGAGCCCGCGCAGGTGGCGGCTCCTACGGTGCACAATTCTCGCACTACGCGGGCCTCGCGCACGGGATAACCGGGGCGCTCATGAATAAGCCTGACGGGATCGCGATGCCGGTGCTGAATCGCGGGCTCTGGAAAAAGCGGCACGATACGAAGCTGGTAATTGCTTTTGTCGGCCAACACGAACCGGCAAGCCACCAAAGCCTCGCAAGGCCAGCCACCATCTATACCAGACAATGACAGCGGGAGGGCACCCAGATAGCCGACGTTTTGTTTTCTGCAGCCCTGGCTGTCAACGCCTAGAGTATACAGCCACCCGTAATTGGCTACCTAGACAGCCCTCATCCCATCTCGTCCCGTTCAATCCTTGCCCACGCAAGGAACGAGGATCCCCCGCTGCACGGCCAGGCCCCCCTTGTATTTCCCTCCCCAGTGCCACGCTGCGGCTGGCCTTTCAGCCTTTGCGAGGCAACGGTCTGCGCCGTAGCAAGCTGCTGCAGAATGCATCTGAACATTTGCCGTAGTGGCTCTCTTGTCAAAAACGTCCGACAAAAAAAAAACAATAACCATGCACCTCGGATGTGACGGATACCCAAATGCATGCCAAACCCCATCCAGCACATGGCCGCATCCTTTAACTGCGCAGCCGCTGCAGACAAAAAATCATTAGCACGGATCGGCGCGTATGAAACAAGTGCCCCAGTGTGATGTCAGATTGGCTTGATCGCCAGCGCCCCACGGTGACGCTCCCTCCGTCTGCCCAAAGCCGCCTCCCGCGACGCCTCCCTTTTTTCTGTGGGCAGTTGCGATGGTGAGGAGACGAAATACTGGATCTCCTCCGCCGCCCCCTATGATTTGGCGTTATTCCCATCATCTAGTTCCCGGTTGACTCCAGTGTCAAATTTCCCTTTCCCTTGCCACCGTCGCGCCGCCTCGATTAGCGCTACGCCGCTGACTGTGGTGGCTCGATACCCGTGCCCGAGCGCAGTGATTACGACTACTACGGAGCACCAAAGTGCCATCTCGATGATTTACGAGCCATCTGCCGTCCATCGTCGGCGGCATCACCAGGGCCAATTTACTTTTACTTTGGTCGTGAATCGATGCTCCGCCATCCCTTGGCCCGCCCGGCGTTGGAAGGGCCATGGTTGGCCATGGGGGGGATGAGGGGGCCGGGAATGTCCCTGCATCGGCGGCTTTGACTTGGCATCTCAGCGTGGCCAATCTCCAGCGTTCTGATTTTCAGGGTTCCCGTGCCTTGTGAACGTGGCCAAACAAAGCAGCCGGCCAGGCAAGCATGAGAAAGGGAAGCTCTGGCCTTGGTCTGGACTCCCCACCCTTGCAAGGCGCTCCTCGAAAACAGCCCATCCCCAAATACGAGACATCCTCTTTTTAGCCTTTTACCTATCCGTTTTTATGCCTCTCCGCATCTTACAATTCAGGGGAACAGAAGATCTATCTGCAGGTTAAGTCGAGTAGGATGATCAACACATCAGCACGTAATACGGCCGTCTCCGTCTGGGCCACAAATCAAAAAATTGTGCGCATGGAAAAAGAAACAACCCGTTAATATACGGATATAACCCCAGGGTTACTAGCCGGCGCTCAGGGCTCCAAACATCGCCACGCGCCAGGTGCACACGAGCCGTGCGTTTGTTCTAGTCTCGCTTCTTCGGCTCGAAAACTCTCTCGGTAATAGTCCAGGGTCATCAGCATGTGAGCTGGTTCTCTTGTTGGTCAAGTGAGTGCAGCGCCCCCTGCCCTTGTCCAGGAACAGATAACATTCTCCCGAGACTGCCAGTCGGCGTACAAGGGTTTCCGGTTGAGTTCTGACGAAAAGCATTCTCTGGCCATGGACCCTGGACTAGGATGGACCCAGCTGCGCAATTGGGTTACATGGTGCAAGGGGCAACGCACAGCTCTTTACTTGGCAAACATTAGCCTCGGCCAGTACCTGATTTACATCAATGATCAGGCGACATCAAATTTCATTAATGCATCCGGCTATGCACAAGAATATTACCAACCTTGGATACTGTCACTTGCAGTGGAAATCCTAACGGCGACCGCTGAAAAAAGTAACAAGATAAACAGCATTCATACAGTTCAAGCGGGGAGTGGGCAAACACCAATGGGGTTGATTTCTTTCTTTTTGTTACTCTTCGTTACATCGTGGCCTGATTCAAATCTTATTCATTGTCCCAAATCTCATGCCATTACTGCTTGTTCTAAACCGTAGCCTCGACTAATACTCTCATACCCTAGAGATGGTATGAACACATGCACTAAAAGTACAAACATGTTTACCTCAAAACATGAAACAAAGCAAGAACTGTAATCGTACGACTGCTATTTCCTTCAGTTCCTCAAGACGTACCGGAATCTCGGCTTCCCCGCTTCCATATCCACAATAGCCTGGTTGGCCTCAATCATGGGTCGCATCTCAACCCACGGCACAATATGCTTGTCTGCCGCTAGCTGGAAGAGCTCCTCAATCTCCTTGGGACTGCCGATGAGCGACCCGGCAAGTCGCTTTCGCTGCGGCACCAGAGCCCACGCGCTCAAGGGGATGGGCTCCTCCGGGATGCCCACCTGAACCAGCGTGCCGTCCAGCGCAAGGAGCTCAAAGTAGTCGTGCAAGGGCATCTGCAGATCAAAATATTAGCGCATCTCCTATATAATTCACCCCGACCACCGCAGTCTAAGGGTTCAAGTAATGCCACGACAGCTATACGTATGCACAACACGAGGGTAATGCCTGGGCGGCTGAGACGGAGGGAGGGAGGCAGGCTGGCTGGCTGGAGATTGCTATACGAAGCGTGTTGGGTGGACCGAACGGGACAGGCGGACAGGCCTTGACATAGAGCAGCGTCGAAGGAGGAGACGGGAACGTCGGCAAACACATCCGTACGCCACCACCGTTCGCAAAAGCCTCAGCGGAATTAGCTGCAGCAACTGCCAACGGCGCTGCATTGGGGATGTGCGCAACGTTACAACCACTAAGCGTCGCCGATGCGGGGGCCAAGGCCGGCCTCTCATCTCTCGTGCATCACGCGGGGAGCATTATCGCAGCATTTTGAGTTTTCCAACGTACCTTTGGTGACGACGCCGTGCAAATTATGAGATCGAGAGAGTTTGCGTTCTTCTTAACCCAGTCCTCGTCGTCTTCGGTCGCAATGTAGTCGTCGGCCCCCAGCGCCAACGACTCGTCCCGCTTGCACGCCCTCCGCGAGATGCCCACCACCTTGTCGGCGCCCATGGCCTTGGCGATGAGCACCGCAAAGTGCCCGAGGCCTCCGACGCCGACGACCCCGATCCGCTTGCCTGGCCCGGCGCCGAAAACCTTGAGCGGGGAGTAGACGGTGACGCCCCCGCACAGCATCGGCGCCGCGTGCTCCGAGGCCAGGCCGTCGGGGATCTTGACCACGAAGCGTGACGGGCTGCGGTGGTACAAGGCATAGCCGCCATACGCCTTGCCGCCAGTGCGGTAGGTCGTGTTGTACGTCAGGTGCATCTCTCTGCAGTAGTTTTCCTGGTCGTTTTCGCATGCCTCGCAGGGCCCGTCGCGGCATCGACATGAGTCCGTCTGGGCTCCAACTCCTACCCGGTCTCCGACTTGGATGTCTCCCTCGGCTTCGGAACCCACTCGGACGGCGATTCCAACAATCTCATGGCCAACCACACACGGAAAGTCGGTCGGGCCCTGGCAAGTGTCAGTTGTATTGCGCTAGATGTTGTCGGGATCAACATGAACAATCCCGCAATTCAACCTACCCATCCTGCTCGAAGGGTATGGATATCTGAGCCGCAGATGCCCGAGTGGGTAATCTTGATATCAATATCTGTCTCCTCCCAAGGCTTGGGTTCATACTGTTTCCAGATCATGTTACCCTCGGCCGCTGAAGGGTCCTCACCCATCCAGCCTTCAAAGACATAATTGGTGTCTGTGCACATTTTGATTTCTCAGGATGATGTCTCGAAATAACAATATTCGTATCCACAAAAGTGTGAGATCATATTATTTTGGTGTTGGAATGATGGGTAGCACTCCCATTGAAGAGGATGTTCTACTGTTTATATCATTTCCACGATAGCATCCATTATCCGTTCTCCTTTTACACTGAACAGACCACCAATTCCATGGCAAACGATATCCCCCTTTCCGTATCATTGGGCTTACGCCTTGCATTCAATGAGGCCCAACCGGCATCTTCCCGTTATCCCGGCCACGATCCTGATGAACCTCTCCCATATCCCAATCCCCACCTGTCGTTATCCTCAGTCTACTTTGCATTCCTCCTTCACCGCGAGAACACGCCATGTGGGACCACCTCCCAGAAGCAAGCCAGCCAGACCCCACCGACATGGAAAATATCAAGGTGAGATAACGTCAACTGTTCAATGCCCTCGGTGAGTGCGTGGGGGCCCAATGGGATGTCGGCTGTTATGTCAGCCGTTCAAAATCGGGCTCGTGTGGCAGCCCTGAGACGCTCACCTAGCATTTTCCCGTGCTTCTGGAACGTGGCTTGCGTTCGCAAGAAACGGTGCTAATGGGGTGGGCCGTGCAGGGTGCTTCACCGTGACCCCAGAACCTTCTTGATCCAGGCTTATAGAATGCCTCTCTATCTTCAAACTCATTGCTGTTCAACAAGTAGATGCAGAATTTTGTTCTGTGGGAAGGGTTTTGTGCCTGTCTGGCTTGTTGATACATGCATACCGCATCGATCAGCCTTCAGGACAACATACGAATTCGACCTTGGACCGGATTGAAATATCCATCGCCTGCACACAAGGTCAAAATTAAGCGGGTCATGGTGAGACACCTTCGGTAGTTCACCGAGGTGGGTGAATAAATGGGACATAAATGGGACAGAGCTACCTAGCCAATATCAAAGTCAGTCGACTTATGTATCAATTTATAGAAGTGTCCCGTGATTTTGGGTGTATTCACAACCCCTCACCCACGTGGTCGGGAAATTCGTGTAGAAGAAGTCGGTCGATTGTGGATCCCGCAACCTTATCCCTTATCAGACCAGACACTCGACCGTGGAACACGCCAAGCCAGGAAGCATGTTGAGGCTAAAGGATAGACCGCAAGTGATTCAAAACTTGGCTTTTTGTGGGGCCGTTATGATTTAGCACTCTCGCGCAACTGGTATACTCGCCCTTGAAAAAAGAGGTGATGCTGTGGCATTCGCTTGTCATGAATAAGGTCAATCTTTTCCCCAGTATAATGAAGATATTTATACTTGAAGCCTAGCTAATTACTTGATTGAAATGTTACATGCTCCAACATGTTGCGGTTTTGCGTTGTGACCTTCTAAGCTTAGCCATTGCACCGCCTAAGCACTGAGAGAAAAATTCCCCGCTCGTTTGAACAGATCTCCAATCTCGCCCCCGAGGTCTTGCCTAAAAATTACAGCCCCTCCCGTTTTATACCGCCAATTTCTAAAAGTAACATAATACTAAGCATCATTTGCTACGGAAAAAAGACACCTCTTTAGCGAAAAGCGTGAAGCATGACGTGGTCGGTATCTTACCCTACAGCTGTAGGACATCGCCCCTGTTCTCTTAAATTCTTGCAGCTTTTTCTGGAATCTCCTTCTCGAATGATATATCAATTCTGAAAGATCCCCAATCATTCCATAGCATAAATCCCGGTAGTAATTGGCATAACCTGGTCTGGCTTTACCCGCTCAGAACTGCTTTAATAGTCGTGATGTTGGCCTATTAGGGGAAACGGGTGTGCCTGTGTGGACCATCACGTGAAATACTGGGTCAGTGGAGTGCTGTGGCGTGCTATTGGCCTTCCATGGAAAAATGATGACTAAACAGGATGGCAAAAGGTACGTACCCATGGGCTAATTGAAAGCACTGTCAATGGGAATTGGTAAATTGTCGCCTGCACATTATTTCTACGCCCATTACATGTAGCTAAGGCCATACCTAAGTATCTAAACGTAAGCAAAAAAAGCCTGGTCGAATGAATTTGTAGTTTTGTAGTTGAATTTGAAATTTGGTGACTAGGATTGGTCAAAGATCACCATCACTAAGGCGTCATTCAAAGAATGCTGGTGTCGGCTAGACCAGCTTTGAACTTCACCATAGTTTGCGAAACAGTTGAGGCGCCAGGCCGCCAACATTGGATTGGTGTTTCAGCTGTGAGTACGGGGCTACAGGTGCTGGGGCTCCGCTAATAATTAACTTTAGCGTTTATTCTGCTAAAGCTCGTTTTCATGTCAGCGCCGTCGCTGACTAGCGCGAGCACGGCTCAATGATACACAAGGGGAAAAGGAAAAAGCCGTCAAGTTTTTCGTGATACTACTCCTTATGCTCTTTCCTTAATGGCAAGAAAATCATTAGGGCGTCATTAGAGTGTAACAGAGTGTAACTGATGCATAGAGCAGCTTTATGAAAAAAGGAGAGGCTACTCTTCTTTAAATCAACTAATTACCATATGACTTGTTTCGTAGGACGGGAGCCAAATTTAGATAGATCACCTCGTGGCTTGGACACCGTCGTCCCGCCATATTACGAGTTCTGATGGATCTGGGTGATTGGCCAGTTCATAATAAGCCTTTTGAGATCGGGTTTTTTTTTTGTTTCGGGGAAGGGGGGACACACAGACCTGTCTCTACTCTCCGAAACATTTAGTCACTCACATGGGCTAATCATTTCTCACTAAAGATTTAAAGCCAAAGGCAACGAGACAGATAGAACCGTGGATTCCGTGGAAAGGCCACGCCAACAAAGACAATGGGCGCCTTAAAATGAGGATCTTGAGATTCAGCCATGTTCATTCAAGAATAGTCTGCATGAGGACAAGCCTTTGATTCAATATTTTCGGGGACTTCGATGAGATTTTACCCGTCATTTGAATGCCTATAAACCCATATGTGGACGAGGCAGAATACCACCATCGGAGAGAAATTTCCATTAGCGCGAGTGTTCTTTTCCTTTTTTTTTTTTTACTAAGCTGGTATGGTTATTTGCCCAATAAAAAGCACATGCGGAAATGTTCACTGGCAGCTCGTACCACCCAATACTAAGAGCTATTTATTGACGGACAGACGGTAAAAACGATGGGATTCACCCGATTGCCTACCAAGCTCAGGTGGCTTTTCTCCGTTGATTCGGATGCGCGCCTGAAGTCAGTGCGCACATCAAGCTTACGTCTTGTTATGAAGTACATTACCATTGACTGCCGCGCCGACAATGGACCAGGATGACCCGGCATTCACCTCTGTTTTACTATCTTGTATTGTACTTGTGATTATTTTTTTCGGCCCTTGTTTTCATTAGCGATCACCTTGGGAAAAAACTGCCCGGATGTTACACTGATTCATTCCGGCGAAATGTACGATTTTGTCTTCATTGATGGAGTTACAGTAATCGCTGGCCCTCCGGGCTACAAGGTCAACTTGGCCCACCCAACCCAAAGACATAATGTCATTGCCTACATCCTGTTTACCATCAGCGTTTCTCTGTCTACATTCTGTCTGGCGCAGTTTACATACGTTAAATGGCGAGTACTACGAATATTCGATGCTCAGTTGGGTATGATAAATTCCTCGTAACGTTCTCAAGCGTGGTGCTCAATTGTCTCTAGTATGTCTTGTGCTGGGATGGGCGAGTTCATTGGTTATAGCCGCCATACAAGTCAGTGAGTGTTTTCTCAGCAGCTCCCGCACCACAGCCCATGCTCATGGTACTTAGGGGGTTATGCGACAAAAGTAACAGGAGTACATATATGGGAAATGCCAGTCTTGAGGGCTATCCATGGGGCCAAGGTAAAATACAGCTCACCTCATCCGTTTATGGTCTGTATGCTGACTGACACCATATGCAGATGCTCGTGGTCGTCACTGCCTTGAACGCCTTCACGACTGGACTCTGTAAAACATCACTAGGGCTGTCTTACTATCAGATATCCCCGAAGACTTGGTGGAAGCGGGCCAATATCGCATCAATAATTCTAATATCCAGCTACAACATTGCAATCTTTCTCGTTGTTCTCCTTGGCTGCCGGCCCATTGAGAAGAACTGGAGGCCGACTGTACCAGGCGTCTGCATCAATAGACCGGCTCTTTACATTGCCAGAGCCGCTCTGGGAGTCTTGTCTGACCTGGTACTCCTTGTACTACCTGTCCCTATGATTATTAAGCTTCAAGTTCCAACTCGACAGAAGATTGCTGTCGTATTTTTCTTTGCCATTGGTGCGGCGTAAGTGTCTTTGTCCAGGAGCTCTTAATACTCAATTTTAACATACTCATTAGGACTTTAGTAACCGCAGCCCTACGGGTAGTTACTTTACAACCCACACTACATACCATCGATTATAGCTGGGAATATTCAAGCACAGGTTTGATAACGTCTGCTCTCAAAAAAGCTTACTCAAACTTCTCTAGCTAACATGATATGTCAGCCTTTTGGAATCACAGCTTATTGTCGTTTGCGCTGCTCTTCCAACGATGAAACAATTTTTTGCTCGCGTTACTCCTGGCCTTATGGGAGATATAACCTCATCGGCAAAGAGTTCTGAGTCCAGTGGACGCAGGCATCATGCGAGTATACTATCCTTCAAAAGCATCGGAGGCATTGCGAATCGAAGGATGAGGGATGAGTTTGGTATAACCATTGATGAAGATGGAACCCGCCTGACTATGGTAGGAACGCAAGACGGTTCACAATGTGATAATAGCGAGAGGAGATCATCCATATACGATACCAAGTGGCTAGAAATGGATGTATTCCGTCTAGATATTATTGGAGAGCAAAGAGATTACGTCACGAATAATGCCCAGGAGGTGCCATCGGTATACGACACCAAATGGCTAGAGGTTATATGCGATGAATCATTTAATAGAGAGTTTGTTTAAAACTCGCCTGATAATAGCAATTCCATATACACAAATGATTAAAGATAATTATTTTGGGCGAGTGAATGAATCGAGTTCATATGAGAAGGATGTGGGCAATGTTTTGAAGTAGGTAAAATAGCCCAAGGACCTTGGGTTCTAGATCAACGTGACGGCAATTGAGACGGGGATCTGTGTCGTGGGAAAATGTAAACGAAGTGCGGGCTTGCTTTAAAAACATTCCAGGATTTAACGGTTGCTACGGCTATTCTTATCAAGTCGTGAGAGATAGACTGTATGTCTTTGTATACTGTGGATGTTCCCGAGCCGGCAATTGATTTTCATTTTGGGTGTTCAGGCGGTTCTCTTGCTCTAGATACATCATGTGACGAGGATTCATTTTACGGTCATGTGTATCGAAATGCATCCTCACTGGTTAGGGAAACCTATTTAGTGTTGGGCTGGATATTGTCTGAGTTTTCTGAGAATGCTTTCTGAGGACCTCTCGAGTTGTTTTGCCTGAAGACCCATCGATCAAGATGGTCTAGGGGTTTACAAGTGAATCCTGTGAGTTCATGTGGCATATATAGAGCTTATATTCATGAATGAATTCTTGAAGATGAAGAAAGCCGCTTGTTTGTTATACGGGATAATTAAGGCAGTACTGTTCGTAGGGCAGCTGGGGAATCATCCTTCGTAACGTATCATCATCAAAACCTACTTTTTTTGTATCGCTTGACTGATTTGTATTTTCTCATTCAAGTACCGCGTCACAGGGAGAGACGAGTAGTTATAACACAAGTAATATCTAATGATTCTATTGATGAAACTAATAATAAAACGCTTGAGGAATATGTCAAGTATGGCTTGATAAAGATGAATAATATATTTTAATTACCGGGTAATTCATACAAGAAAGTTAATATCAAATATCTTTGGGTTACTAAGGTGCTCTAGCCATGATTTGGCTACTAGACGTGTAGAGTCAAGAGCTGATTAAGCGTCATCTTGATCACTTAGAATGTGGCATCTTCAGTCGCCACCTGTAATAACTATGCGCAGGTGATGAAGCTGGCCGACTACGTCTTGCCCTGTAAGACCCCAAACACCTTAGCACAGCGTGTAACAAGACTTGTCGTAAAAGGTCTGCAGCGCAAAAGGGCTCTGGGACTTGATAGTCAGACCCTTGATAGCCTTGTTGTACAAGACGCATCCCTTGGTGCCGACGATCCAGCCGAAGCTCAGACACTTGCTGTTTTTGAGGCAGCTAGCAGCACAGCTAGCAACATTTGTGAAGGAC
The DNA here is from genome assembly GCA_003031705.1 of Calonectria naviculata. Lineage (NCBI taxonomy): Eukaryota > Fungi > Ascomycota > Sordariomycetes > Hypocreales > Nectriaceae > Calonectria > Calonectria naviculata. The sequence goes on along the minus strand of NAGG01000186.1, from coordinate 24,430 downwards.
CAGGTTGTGCTGATGGTGACAGAGCTGGTGGTGACGTCGGCCTTTTGGACTTGCTTTGAGCAGGTTAGACTGGAGGAAGCCTTGCTGTTGACAACCGCTCCTGCTGTGCATGTAGAAGCTGCGGCCTTGCTTGTGGTGCTGGTGACCTTCTTGGTGGTTGTAGCCTTAGCTGTGGTAGTGGTCTTCTTGGTGGTTGTCGCCTTGGCCGTGGTCGTGGCCTTGGCTGTGGTTGTAGCCTTGGTAGTGGTAGTGACCTTCTTGGTGGTTGTAGCCTTGGCAGTGGTCGTGGCCTTCTTGGTGCTTGTGGACTTCTTGGTGCTTGTAGCCTTCTTGGTAGTAGTGGTGGCCTTCTTGCTGGTGGTAACAGCCTTATTTCCTGACCCGCCGGACAGGCCAACACCGCCACTGTTCATGCCGTTGCCGGTTTCGCCAGTGCTGCTTCCGTCGCTATCAGCATCATCAGAGTCGTCGTCATCTGTGCCGTCATTTACGTAACCAATGCAGCCCTCGAAGATGGGGTCGCTCTTATAGGGGTCGATGAGGTCGAAGGACTTTGAGCCAATACCATCTGCCTCAAGAACAGCCTCGAGTGTGTTCTCAAAGTAAATATTCCAAGCGATACCATAACAGTCACCGTCAATCTCCGTTGTGATTGTACCGTCGTCATTGACGGTGGCGGAGATTTCGAAGGAGCCTTCGAAGTTGATTGAAGGCGTATCCACAATGGCAGCCGAGGCCTCCCATGTGCCATCAAGAATATCAACACCGATGCCCAGGCTGATAGGGAGGCCTAGCGAAGCCTCGATATTCAGCTCGCCCTGGGCCTCGGCTCTTTTGGTAAATGTGGGAGTCCAGCCACTGCTGGTGCTGCCGCCGTGGAGCAAGTCGAACACAACTTCAATATCGTCCCACTCGACTGAGGCACCAATGATCAGCTGGCCAGTTGCTTCGATTGTCGCTGTAGCCTTGACTCCAATACTGATGAAAGGGCCAATGTCGACGAGCAGGGGAATCTTAAGGCCGCCGAAGTAGTATTTGGCCAGCGTCTTCTCCCATTCCTTCTCATACTTAACAAACGCTTGCGCTCCCAGGAAGAGTCCGGCTTTGAAGTTGGCCTTGAATCCAGCCTCGACCGTGGTGACTTTCCAAGGGGGGATAGCCCAGACAAAACCCGCATCGATTTCGCCATAGAGCGTTGCCGAGCCGCCAAAGCCACACTCAACACACCAGAGCGCAAGACCGTAGCTGAGGTCACGATCTTCGAGGGCTGTGCCGGCCCTGCGCTTGTGATGGTTACCAGCTGTGCTATTAGCGACCTCACCCTTCGAGTAAGAATCGTCTTCTTCTCCGCCCTCTGAGCCCCACTTGAAGAGCAGAGCGGCGTCGTCCCACGGTGCATCATCATCAGTGCCGAAGTAGGCATCATCATTGAGCCACTGTTCCCAGCTGATGGTAAAATCCAACTCCGCACGTTCATGGAGGGGTCGGTCGAACATCTAGTAGACGAGAGTTAGGCTAGGGTTTCTTATATTGACAGAATATTGGCGAGGGGTATGTTTACCTCTCTTTTATCGACAGAGCGCTTCAGGTTCAAGTTTCCAACATCGCCCCATTGGAGGTTAAACTGTGCCGCGGCTTCCCTGTACGTGGTCGGGGATCCCTGGGCTGTGAAACTCCTGTCGCTAGTGGAGAAGGTGATGGATGAGGAAAGAAAGACGTTATTCTCATTGTCTTCTCCACATCCATCTACAGATGTAATAAAGATGATCTGGTCAACCGTTGTCCACCGGTTCTTGGCGTACACAAATGCGGCATCGCTTAGAGTGGCAGTGAGGCTATCGTTATTTGAGCAGGAGATGCCGGAGACGTATGAAGAATGGTCGAGTGGGATTGCAGGGTACTGGAATGTGAAGTTGGCTTGAGAGAAGTAGGCGGTATCGCGCTTCATCTTGCGCTGGCCGGAGGCCACGTCGGGCGAGCCTGCCCATGCTAGTACGACATTGGCATCGAGGGCAAGGTTAGAGAGATCGTCCTCATCGACACTAGGAGGAATAACAGGCTGGAGGGTAGTGCTTGTGTTATTGCCGCTTGTGTCATTCGCACTTGAGCTCGAGTCTTGGCGACGATTAATTATAGTCGGCAGGCCTTTGCCAATATCGGCGGGATGAGGCGCGGCGGAAGAGGGGCTGCAGAACAGGAGGGCGGCCAAGGCAACGGATGCCAGACCTTTGGTTGAGAACATGCTGCCAGGCTCTTGGAGAAGCCAGCCGACTTATAAAGGATCGTGAGAGTGTAAAAAGAGCGTGACCGAGCGCTTTAAAAGCACGGAAAATAGTTGGAAAGAGAGACAGATCAGACGGCAAACGAGAGTAGGCTGCCTTTGTATTACTGTGCCCTGTATTGGTTCACAACGACCACAAGTGAGAGATGTGCGAAACTACATAAGTATATATCAAGATACCTCAAGAGTGAGGAAGTCTTACAGACATCACTCCAGCACACCATGGAGCTGCGCGCTATTGACGCATTTATCAATAATCTCCAAGTAGCACGAAGCTATAGGGTCTAGTGCTTGATCTTTCTGGTACACCATATTCGCTAAAGGCGTTGGTGTACTGTCTAGTCAACTCTAGGCCTCATCGGTTCTGCGCAAGCGCCGTACTTGGCTTTAGTCGCTTCTTGTTCACTGGGTTTCAGGGGTCTGTGATAGTGCTAGCCCAAGCCAGACCCAATTTCCGCCGTCACGGTCCCGGGACGCGCGGCTAGCCTGACACACTCGCGCAGGAAAAACTGCGAGCAAGGCTCCGCTGGCGACGGTTGAACGTTGCCGAGTTAGCGTGGGCCGGGTCAAACGGCACTCAAGTGTCTCCCCGCGTTCGCCGAGGGTGGTGGTGTCTACACCAGATCAGGCAACGCCACCCTAAATACTGCCCCAGGGCACATACGTAATGCATCGAAATCAAACTGACTAGTCTACAATTGCACCCCTGAGAGTTTACGTCTACCAATTGGAAACCAAGTTACTCGTCATCATTTGATTCTTTTCTGTTGTTCCAATAAAGCAATTAAACTAAATAAAAAGGTTAGTGATTAAGGCCCAGTAGGTTTCATTTATTGACATGGCAGGAATATTTGCTTATTTTGTTTGTTATAATTCTTTGATTTCAAGCTTGTTAATGGTATCTTCACGTCTTCTCATCCCTTAGTACGCGCCACTCGGCTGTGCATCACGCCACTTACCCACTTTTGGTATGCTGTCAAATTTAGCTTCCATAATGTTCCCTCTTCAAATCGGCAGCTGTATTCGAAGCTGAAAATGACTTGCCATCGTTCCACTATCAGCATCATCTGTCCATTGTGTTCATACACCAAAAAAGGGGGGGATCCAATAAGGCATACGTATGTCTGGCCTCGGAGTGGGAATTTGGACTCCTTTAATTTCAGAATGGACATTGGTATGATCTGGATCCGGAGCTTTGCTGAGTCCTTGCAGGTAGCCTTTGCAATATGGGCTCCAATTGCAGTTTTATTCACTACCAACAAGAAGGGATACATTAACACGACGACAGCCCAGGCACTGGAATATAGAGCCAAAGCTGTCCTGTAACTTACATGGCCGGTCAGCTTAGGCGATGAATGTTAATAACAGGTTTAGAAAAGCGGCGGTCTTTTTCGAATACCAAGATGCTATTAAAAAGATGAAATCCAGGCCATTCGGGTTTGGTTTCCCTGTTCGCATTACGCCAATAATGACACCCAGAAGCGTGAACAACGTATTGTTAGGCTAGCCGCAAGGAAATGGGCAATTGTAGCGGTAAGAGAAAGCCCAAATTGCGGGCATCCCATGGAGGCCAAAATAGGGACCCATGGGCTGCTGGTGTGATGGGAATCTTTTTCAGGGAAGGAAATCTTGCTAATGCCTATCAGAGGACATTTTCGTCCACAGCTGAGGTTGTGGCCTCCTTTTGCTGCTCTAGCTTCATTCGGCCTTGGCGCTGTGGTGAGCGATCGTGGCGTTAGTCTTGGCGACCCTAGCTTCGGCCTTAGTGGCAATGCGTCGAGCTTTAGCAACCTCGAACTTGGCTTAGGAGTCAAAATCGGCAACTGCGTGCCGCTGGCGGTCGATAATCATATGACCACTGTCATGATTTTTGCCGTGAAGCCGGAATGAGCTTGAAAGCCGATATCCAGAGGAAGCGTTGACGCTATGTCAACACGGAAACATAATCAAAGACACAGGAGAAAGTTTCGATTCCATTTTTTTCTTTCCGAAAGTGAGCAGGCGTGGAAGTCGGTCGATGTCAACGTGGCAGCTGCCATCAAAATGCCTGAAATTTCCGTGAGACAGCAAGAAGGTCGAAGAGTCGGCACTGGAAACATTTTCAAGCAATACTTCAAGTCGCCCCAACCAAACCGCCGATCTTTGTCTATTCCCACGCTAGCCAGTGAGCAGTCTTCAGGTATTGCACACCCGATATTCACATAGCTACTCTCTTTAGAGCCGGAATCTACTCTTTTGCGTCAAGCCCAAAAAATGTCGGAATAGGTCAAGGTCTAATGTCAATTAAAGCGTCGCTCACTTCATCGTCAAGAGCACTTCTCAGCTCCCCTTGGTGAGGCTTATTCCCCCAACACATGCAACCTCGCAAGCATCATACTCCATTGCCGAAAATATAGGTTATTATTAAACTGGAGCGATTGAAAATAAAGCAAATAACACTCCAGCTAGGGCAGCAATTGGGTTAGTTGACAGCCCGCTGGGAGAGCCTGAGAGGTAAGGTTTGGATGTGAGATCAACGAGTAAATAGAATAAATGGCCACCTGTGAAACAAGAAAAGATCAATTGACAAATGTAGAAAGACAAAGTTTTTCACAAACAGTCCCGCCCAAAGAATAGTTCAATTTGGTCCAAAATCATGCAGGGAGACCAAGTTGGCAAGTCCCCTTTTGGCCTTGCAACCGTAGGCCCTGCATCGCTAATCATGGTATTGTGGCCGGGCCAATTATTATCCGTTACAGGTACCATAATAAGCGCCTACCCTAGTCCCGACGTATCCTTTATTTATTTTAATTCTTTATTATACGGAGAGGGCATTTAAAGGGAAGCCATCGAGAGCATTGGATTTTCCATAATGGAGCTTCTATTTCAGATTCCATAAGTGCAAGATTCGAGTTGACTATTCTTTGAGTCGGTGCAAATGTTCAAGGGCAAAATATTTTCAGGTAGATTGCATATTTCCCTTCAGATTCTCAGACGTGAGACTGAGTGGATCACCACAACCTAGAACTGCTCGTCCAATGCTCCATTGCACACAACTTCGCGCATGGACTCTCCTCTCACGATGGATTGTATGAGCCACAATTGATTGAACCACAAATCCCGAGCTGAAATTATACGTCTTGTGATATCAATGGTTAGATAGGGCTATATCTATTGATCAATTGCATTCTCAGAACTAAGAGGATTGACATCCGTCTCTTTGAGAAGATAGCTATAAACTCGATCGTATGGTACGTCAGGGAGCATGCCATTTCCTTTCCCATACCTTTCACCTCTGGGATATTTCATTGAAACTTTTTCGACCTTTTTAAAGCTCCGTAAAACCTCAATAGCTTCATCCCAACGACCGCTCAAGAGCCAACCACATTCCCAATTAAAATATTTGACAGTATCTCCCTGCAGTTTCACAAGTGTTTGCAGATCATCAATTGTCGCGGGCTGATACCTTAGCTCCAAGTCGATCAGTCGCCTCCATGGAATACGCATGGGCAGAATGTCAGCCAAACTGACATTTGGCCTTTCATAGAATCTCGGGTACTCGACGAAGTAAATATACAATGATTCCAGATCACGTGCGCTGAAGAAGTGTTCAGTGAAGGAGCATAGAGCAAGCATTTCATCCCTGGGGCGGTCATTGTTCTCGGCCAAAGAACCTTTTCGTGCCCAGCCATCAACAATAAGTTTAAGCTTGTTTGCCTTGGAAACAAGACTTCTCAACCCTGACTGTTGGTCAGGCGAAAGTGCAATGAGGCGAAGATTTGCCGGAGCATTAATATCCATTGCGATCGATCGAGGCCGTACCCCACTTTGACCAAGCCGGGAACAAAGTTCACCTAACATCTCAACGGGCGGGACAATAGAGTAAGAGGTTGTGAAGGAACCGCACCACCTTGACGGCCGGAGTGCAAAGCGGAAATGCTCCAAAATGTTTCGTTTGAAATCAAGATGTTTGAAGTCAGACTCCTCAAGTTTATGCTGTACAAGGCCTGGCATATCCTTGAAGTCAAGCTTGTTTAGGTTGGGCAATTTGCGTATAGCAGCGCAGATACGGTCAATGTGTTTGTTTTCTCGGCGAACTTCTTCTTGGTCATCGCATCGTTGCTTATACATGGCGTGAAGCCTGATGGCTAGTTTCTGAAATGGCGTTGCAGTTGGCTCTTCGAAACCCTGTTCCGAAATTTTGGCAAATTCTTGGTTGTTCGTTACCTCCCATAGTTGTCTTTCAATTTCTTGCCTCTTTGCGTCGTCATCATCCTCTACCCCTTCATTGTCGCTGCAGTATCTGTATGCGGCCATGCGATCGAGTATTTCAAGATGCTGGAACAATTGCGTATCGCAATCCTCCATATACAGAGTCCTATCGGCAGCCATGTTCGCATCGTAGTGGGATAAGATGATGGTGACCATAGAAATAGACTTGCTGAAAACATGATGTTCGCAAAGCTCTTCGAGCTTCGAAATGGACTTGGAACTTATGTGTACTGAAGTATCGGTGATCAAGTATGGAGAGGCGGCGTCATTAAATCTTCGAGACACGAGGCGGGATTGCTGTATAGATTCTTGATCGCCCAAATGGGAAAATATGTTCTGGATCAGTTCTGTCGGGAGAGATTCAATACTTTTTTTTGGCCCCATGATGGTATAACTTCGGTCTAGATGACCCCAGGAACTTGTTAGAGGAAAGAAATGGACAGGAAAAGGCAATAGTTCCAATAGCTAACTAATATATTACTAACACGTGGTGATTTAGCCACTATTGCCGAGCCACCACAGCCACTCGGGGGACTCGGTTTAGGTATAGCGCTGACACGTCTTTCGTTGATCTTCTCTCTAGCGCCGGTGCTGCCTTGGCTAGAGGCGGGCTTGGTTGAGAAACCGACTCGTTCACCTACTAATGAAGGACGAATATTGTAGAAAAAGTGGAAATACGAAGTAAATACCCGTTAAAGTGGTGTAGAAATTGAACAAGTATGTTTCTCGTCACAACCGCAACGCGAAGCACTGATGCCGAGGTGTGAGGGGTTGCATGCACTTGTCAAGGTATCATGATTACGGGAATCTATCAACCCCTAGAAATAGACTTGTGCATATATTTGAACCTGGCAAACTAGTTCTTTTTGATAAACTTGATTGGCATGCGAGAGGAGAATAGCCCCGGCATGTAGCGCTCGGCTGGGATTAAGCCACACTTGTCTGCAGCAGCCCCGCTTCGATCATCCATCAGTCCATTCCCCCAGTCCACTCTTCCTCTGGACAGTTTTCTGCAAAGTACTCTCGATTACAGATACCAATTGGGGCCGGGACTCGCCTGGCACTGTTTGCAATGGCGGGTGCTGAGATAATCCCTGAGATACAGGTAGACGATGACGCCCTGTCAGATTCTAGCCGTGGCGATGACGACATCTCGGCTGCAAGCACTTCCATCGCCAGTAGTGCCATGAAGTATGAGTGGAAACACGGACGGAGATACCACAGTGGCCGATCGGGTCAGTACAACTTCCCCAACGATGCCACAGAGCAAGATCGTCTCGACATGATTCATCACGTCTTTTATCGTTTGCTGGAAGACCGTCTCTTTCTAGCCCCCATTGAACCCGGTGGACTCGATATTCTCGACATTGGTACAGGAACGGGCATTTGGGCAATTCAACTTGGGGACCAGTACCCTTCTGCCAAAATAGTAGGGAACGATCTCAGCCCCATTCAGCCCAATTGGGCTCCTCCAAATGTCAAGTTCGTCGTCGACAATGTTGAAATGGATTGGGTAGAGTCGATACAGTATGACTACATTCATTGCCGGTATATGGCTGGTTCCATCAAAGACTGGCCCAGATTGTTCAAGCAAGCATATGCCAACCTCAAGCCTGGAGGCTGGATAGAATTCCAAGAATCTGCCAATACTCTCTATTCGGAAGATGGTACGCTTGAGCTCAACAATCCTATGGTACAAATGATGGACAATCTAGTGCTGGCCTGCGACAAGATCGGCCGTACTATGGACCCAGCGCCAAACTTTCGGCAATGGGCCGAGGAGACAGGATTTACGGAGCTCAAGGAGGAGCGGTTCAAGCTCCCAATCGGCACATGGCCGAAGGATCAACGGCTGAAGGAAATTGGTACTCTTATGGGAGTGAACTTCTACGAAGGGGTTGACGCCTTCACTTCGGTACTTTTCACCGAGGTCTTGGGTTGGTCAAGAGAGGAAGTCGATGTTTTTAACGCCAGTGTTAGAGAGGCGTCGCGTCAACGTGGTGTTCACCCCATGTTCGACTTCGTCGTTATAACCGGGAGAAAACCTGAGTGAGGGCTAGATAGATTTTTGTAATAAAAATAATTTATTCAAGAGCTCGTAAAAAATTCGTTCTGTCCACAACCTGTTGATTCCATGAATGGTGCCCACCTGGTAAATTCTCGTTTCTCAAGTTAGCGAACTAGTGTAAGCCAGTCGAGCGACCAAGAGCTAATCGAAACAGACAGCTTTAAGTGGAAAATTCGGTCCACAAATATCTCCAGCGTTCTCCGTATTCGGATCATTTAATGTTCGAAATTTCGGTGCTTGAAATGATTAAGGCATCCAACTCGTAGCTATAGCCAACACAACATGCCTACACGGCAAACCTAGCACGACTCATCGACCCTTGCGAATATGTCGTCTCTATGACAAATAAATTATGCATTGCGATGTTCGCGTCAAAGACAGGTTTCTTTTAAACGGTGTGTGACGTGAATGATGGTCACGATGAGCGGATTCATGGTGGGGTCCTGCCCACAGCCTAAAAAACACCTACGTACATTGCGGATGCTCAATATGACTTGGGTAAATCTCACTTCGGCTTTCTAAAGTGACGATACGGCATTGCTACCTGAAACAAATGTGTTTCTTGAAAAATCATTCTAGCCCCGAGTTTCAAATGCCGGATTTCCCTTTTTTCTCTTCCCACAAAGGCCTCATTGTTGTCATCGTCGTCGTCATCGTGTACCTCAACTGTTCTCGCACTCCCGTTGCGTCGCCAGTCCCAGTCCACTTCAGGTTCATGGCAGTTTGGATCTTTGACCCGAAATGAAGAAAAACCTGCGACAGCTCCGAAACAATTTCAAGACGAAATTTTCTTTTTCAACTTGCGCCACTGGACACTTTGAAGAATGAAACGCCACAAATTTGGGATTGTGTTTCACCCTGGACTCTCGCTCCGCCCCCACAGCACAGTGCTTCGCCCGCCAGTGGCATCGCCCAGCGCCAAAGAGGAAAAAAGGGAGGTCCACTCAATTTCCTTCCCCTAAGCACCAAAGTCCCTTGTGATCAGGCTGGCATTCGTGGTGGCCGCAATGAGCCTGCCGTAATTCTTGGCTTGAGACACCAAAATCGACCAACTTTTCGGCCTGTTGTCAGGCTTGATTGTCGTCAGATCAGCTTGCCGTTATCGCGCCCCTTTTCTCTGGGAGAACTGCGCATCTTTTGGACCATTGGAAATCTCATCCGAATGGGCTGGCAAGTACCCATCTATTTCGCGAGGCAGATGCCTCGTTGTATTTGACTCACCAACGGAGCATTGGGGGGACCTTGTGCGGGAAATATTCCGACCAAAAGAAAAGTGGATGTGATTGAATGGCAGTGCAGTGGATGAACCGGTACGAAATTGGCCGGGAATAAGACAAAAAATTGTCAATCATCTGCCCCCAAAGCTATGACCTTAATCCCGAGCTGCCAAGGAAGTGATGGGATTTCTAAAGAGTCATAGCTCATCGCCACAATCTGAGGAGGGGGCGTCCTGGAGCTAACGAGGTGTGAAATAAAGCCAAGCCGAAAACAATTCAATCAGCTCCATCATAGAAACGATCAATTGGCTGTTTGATGGCACATGCTCACCGGGATTCCCCTGTGCTCTGCCACATGCCGTTTGTGTATTCACCTGAAACAAATGCACTTTGTGGCATTCCCAGTCGACTACAGCCACGATGGTGGCCGTAACTTCAATAGTGTCTGTGGACCCTGGCTTCTCAGCCCAGTTGGGCGCCGGAAGCAGGGACATGAACCGGTCCAATGAGGCCTCCTCATCATGACGTCCATGAGCATCCCAGGCTCGCCTGTCCAATCGCGCGCAACCGTTCCTGCCTTGTCTCGTCTGGTTGTCGCGCATCCGCGCAGCTGTTGACACAACTGCGTATCCCGAACCTGATGACCTCTTGGCTTGACGGATGCGCAGCAAAATCCAGTTCCAATTTCGCGCAGATGTGTTCCCCCACCGCCCGCTGGCCCACCGCATGTCGATGCAATTGTACATGATCTTGACCCGACAAGGGGTTTTTACACAACAGCGAGCAGCCGTCAGCCAGTCGTCGCTGGTTGCACCCGCTTGCCCTGCGCCGACCGCCGCAGTTCCGGCCCCCAGCGTAGCCCCAGCCTGCAGCCTGAGTTTACAGTGGCGACAATTTGATCGCGGTCGCTTTTGATGATGATGCCCGTTACCAGAGCCCCCGATTTTTTTTTTGTTTTTGTTTTTTCCCGTAATGGCGGGTTCCCGGGCGTAGCAGTCTGCTCCAATGCGCACCACACAACCGTGGCGCCAATTGCCCAGCGGCGATGGCATTGCCCTGGCCCGCACCCGTAATGGCGCTTTTTTTACACTTCATTTGCGGACAGCGCCATGACAGATTGGAAAATCGACTTTGCACTCTTGTGTAGTCACAACTAACAGTACATATATCTGGCCCTCCCCATGTTGTTCATTCGAGATGTTATTACATGCACAGTTTCATTTGCACAAGACTGCCACAACTTGCACGAATTGCATTTCCCGCTTCAAACTACTTTCACAGTTGCTAGATTTAGCAACCAAGCCAACAAGCCCCAAAACACTTGGCTCGTCCGCGAACATACTCAAGTCCCCAAACAGTGACGACAACTGCAATCGCAACCACAACCCAAATCCGACCAAGCATAAAAAATCAAAATGTCTTCCTCAACTAGCAACCCGTAGGTCTTCCCTGCCCCTTTCTACCCGAACCTGTTGTTGACGTTGCGATTGAGTAGTTCCTCTGGCTACACTGGCTACACGGGGAGTTCCAGCGGCCAGGCCTCCAGTGGCGCTTTCGGCACCTGGGTTAACACGCCAAACCCCTCCGAACGCTTCTTTGTTGATGGCACCAGCACAGACCGTGGATTTTTTCAGCAAGCGGGCTATGTAGCAGACTGGGACGAGAAGTTTCGCCAAGCTGGTCGGTCCAGTCGCCGCAGCCGATGAGCAAATGCGCTTGCTACCTGCAAGTGAAAGGGATCAAGATGGGGGAATACGAATGGCAGCCGCACACCGCCACACACCGCCACATGTGGCACGGCTCTTCTGATACTTGGCTTCTCGACGGCGTTTGGTGTCAACATGAATGGGAACATGTTCAACAAGCGAAATGGGCATATGGCCTTTGAGGGTTTCTCTTTGTACATTATAAATGGGCTTCATGGGTTTATGGGCTTTGATTGGGTTATGGGTTTCACGGGTTTTGCAAAAACAGATTTAATTATCCCTTACTTTGGTTGTTTTTTTCTATCATACAATCGGGACTGCATGAGGCGGAACTGGAATTGGTAAATTAAACATGTCTTGAGTTGTTCAAAAATGCCGCATGGGCGTTATTTCCTTAACCTTGTGCTTTCCTTTTATAAACCCAACACTCAGTGAACGTGGAATCAGCTCATGCCACCCTGACTAAGCTAGGCTGTGCACGAGCTCACCACGCTCGTCTCATCCTTTAGTTGCTGTAGGTGTGCAATGCAGTGCAGTGAGCATCATTTTTGAGTGTCGAAATATTGTCAGGATCATTGAGCTTTAAATAGGAAGATGTATTATATGTTTTCAGCGAGACTGAGTAGCAAAGCGCAGCAATCTTAGATCCCAGAAATAGTTCCGCAAGTTTATCTTTGCCATCGTCTTTTTTTCTGGGGTGGCCATCTTACCGTCCTACCGGCTGGCCTCCTTGCCACCTGCTCTTGCCATTAATGTTGAATTTTTATTTTGAGTTTCGTCCTGATATTGGCGATTCCTCATTAAATTCTACTCCTCAGAGGAGTGCGAGTCCTTGGTCCTCGGCTTCGCCAGGCCCGAAAGCTCCTCGCCGTGGAACCAAACGTAAGTGTGTTCGATCAGCGGTACTTGCCTTCTAAGCTTTTGAGTTTGTTACCAGCCACTAAATATTTGACATTCAGCCTTCGTTATCTGAGCAAGGCGAGCCCAGAGACCCTCTATATGAAGGCTGTATCCCGAGCGGCAATCGCCGGAAAGGGCGATTTGAGTCGCTGTTGCCAGAGTGCTGGTCGCTCGCAACGCTGCTTTTCATGCAAGGGGCACAGTCATCCGTGTCGCCCTTGGTATCTTCGAATCCTTCTTTCCAGTGTTTGAGAATAATTCTGAATGCCTTATAGCCCCCCTGTCATGATACCTATCGCTCGGCGGATGTTGTTGGCTCTCTCTGTCAATGGTAAGAAGGTGCGCTGTTCCACCCCTCTGCCCCTATACGTCTTTCAAAGCTCGGTTTTTGATTCTAGAACAAATGTACGACCGCTGTCGTAATGCGTTGTGTTTACAAATTGATCTTCTGACCGAAGATAATTCTATATATTCTTTGGAACGAGGGGTTATTTCTCCAGGTACCACCGACCTTCTAGCCGCCTGATAAGGTTTGTCTCTTGCCACCCTTCATGACAACCCCAGTGGTGTATGCGAAAAGGGTTGATGTTCGTCAAAATTTCTTTAGATTTGGATGGCTTCAAGGGTCTACAAAGAGAAGGGGGCCCATTATCTGCCCATTGATGATTGAAAGGTTTATCTTTTACGTCGTGGGAGATTAGAGGGACTAGCATGCAGCTAGCAGTGAGATAAAGAGCAAGCAGACAGTGGCGAAGATGTGAGGTCTGCTAAGTTGCCAGAGGTGGCTGTTGACTCATTGTTGGAAGGTCACTTAAGTCAGTCCCAGAATACAACTTTGCTGAAAAAGATATAGACAAGGCCATTTGATTTCCAAATCAGTCCATTTCAATCAGCCACACATACTTGCACCTGGTGCTCATCTTGCACACATGAACATGAGGCATGGATATGGCATCCAGTTTGCATGCATTTTGAAAGGGACAAGTCTAAAATTACACACAACTTGAGTACCTTTCATTCGTAATCGAACACGCGTACAACGGAGGTTAGCGCAGTGAAGCGCAATCGCTTATTTTTGCTAGCGGTTTCTGCTCGTTTCGTGGCTGCAGCTAACACAGATTCGATGGAAATGGCGTTTACTGTGGGGCACTTCTACCACATCGAAACAGGACATCTGATGATCAATTTGCCTTGAGGATGAGGTACGATATGGCAAGCAAGTATGGTAAAAAGGCCCAAAGCAACATTCGAGCAAGGAAATCTTCCGGGGAAACTCGATATTGAGCTGATGGAAGAGTCAAGCAACATGACACGGTAGGGTTGTCCACCAAATCACTGACTACCGCGTAGTTTTCCTGCCAATATATCTAGAGCAGGTCCCGGGAGCAGAGTACCCCTGGAAGCAGTGTTGAATAGCCGAGACAGATAGCGTGCGGTAACCAGGCCCTGCATGTACTAGTGCACCGGCTGGCATTCGGCTGGTGCCCTGAATCAGTGTACCGGGTTTTCAATATTTCTCAATGTTGCTATAGGCCCGTGCCCACGCATTGCGTAATGTCCATGACTTAATATGATTGCCAGTGGACTGTCCCGTAAGGCGACAGGGGCAGGTGGTCTCACCAGATCTGTCTCTATGCCTCAGTTTACACCAAGGCTAGGCTGGAAGAAGAGGGGCCTGGTGGCTTGCGTCGCCATCACCCCTGAGCAGGGTAGTTGTAAAAGCCCGAACTATTGGCCGGTAGATTTTCCATCGCTAGGTCTGAAGTTGGTCGGCGCTTTGGTTTCCTAGGCGTCTACATTTCTGCAAGATATTGGACACCGAAGGACGTGCCGATCTGGCGCAATAGTAGGCGGCCCGTTTTTACTGTAGATTTCCCGAGAATGCTAGGAACCAAGAACAGAGCTGCAGGGATTATATATACTGGCAAGTGCGAGGCTAATGCTGATTGAGCCTCAACAGATAGAGGTACTGAGCTAGTCTCTATGGCGGCCTCGGTGAGATTATTAATGAGCTGGATGAAAGCGATCACAACTGGACTCGCATCTTTACCTTTGGGAGTAATGGCCTCTGCCACAACCTACGTTGACTGAGGGATACGTTCCTGGAGTTCAACCTACCCGAGCGCTACACATTCGGTTCTAATTTTAACCTGTCCATCCTTATGCCCAACATAATTTAAGGTTCTGTCGTTATTGTACCGCACCGAGTCGCCTATTTTGTATAGCCTACTATGGAGACCGGGGGTGATTGGTCCTCCTTTAAGAAGCCAATATGAGTCGCCAATAGACGACATCTTCTCAGGCTGGTTCACGTATCCGCGGCCAACAAGTGGCCCCTCCAGAAGCAATTTGCCGATGTATCCTAGTAGTAAGATCTAATTATGGGTTTCTTGGTTGAATATCTAGGTACCTAATCTAATTCCTCGTCTACTATGAATGGCTTCCTCGAGAGTAGCCGGATTAACATTGATCATGCTTATTACAGCCCGTGCTTCTATACGTATTAATAATACGAACCTTGCCCACCATCATGTTGCATCATCAACTAATAGTGCTTCGCCAGCTAGGATTAATACTTTCAGATCAGGAACTGTTTCTAGATCTAAGACGCGCGACTAAAGATGTCAGGCCTACAATGGTAGCTTTTGTCGTTTCTAGAGTGTTACTAAGCTTATCCTCTCTATCTTGTTTTTGGACGAAATACGGAGACAGTCAAGAGGACAGCCTCCTGCAACAAAGGCAGCAAATACATTATGAGCTTCAATATCTAATGCATGGGAAGCAAAATAAAAAAATCTTAGAGTCTTGGTCAAACCATAAGAGGCCAATCTTATATTGTAAACACAAAACGAAATTAAGATGGGTGAGCCTAGCGGCCTTGGGTATGCCACCGCCTCCTTTAACAAAGATAAAGGATCGATGTCATTGTCTGCTGGTAGATCCCGTAAAAATAGGTTGACACAGTCAAGGTCACACAAACAGCAGCTGCGGCGAGTTTCTTTGTTGCCGAGATGTTCGTTGTTGTTGTGTTTCTAGCTAGCCAGTGAGGGTTTTTGTGACCAACAGCAACAGCCTCAGACCTCAATGAACGGAACCTCTTCCTTTCTGAGTCAGGGTTCCAAAATTGCCTTTTGAGCTTTTAGATTGATTGGCCTTCCCAGCTACGTCACGTAGCTTAGGATTTTGATAGATGTCTTCCACAGTTACTCTCAAACCGGCTTTTCTGGCTTCGGCAGCAATCTTCATACAGAGGATTGAGTCACCGCCAAGCTGGAAAAAGTTGTCATCCAATCCAATCGAATTTAGCTCAAGTCTAAGTACCCGGGACCAAATCAACCGTATCTGCTGTTGAACCTCTGAAATTGGCTGTTCTTTAATGACTTGGGTTGAGGTGCGGAGTTTTGCAAGTTCTTGGGTGGATATAGAGCCCCCAATCTCACGCAACCCTTTCCGATATATTTTCCCTGACGATGTCATCGGAAATCGTTCCATTAAGAATAGTGTCTTAGGAATCATATAGCGAGGCAGATACTGAGCGAGCTTCTCTTCAGTTGGTATAGAAACCGAAATAGCCTTGAGCCCACTCAATCCCAACACAGATGCTCCCGGAATCTCAACGTTGGTTTGCAAGAATGCTACTAATTCCGGGCTTGGCTTATCACCAGTGGGTAAGATGACTTCGGCTACTACTCGGGTCGCTTGAGGAAGGCACTGCTGCACGCGGTACTCAACCTCTCCAAGTTCTACCCTCTGGCCATGGATCTTAACTTGGACATCCTTCCTCCCAATAAACAACAGCCTTCCCTCTGAGTCAGACTGCACCAAGTCACCAGTTTTGTAAAGTCGTCCACGGCGACCTGGGTAGTCAAATGTGCCTTGAAGTAACCATTTAGGATCTTCAATAAACGATGTCATAGTTAGATCTGCGTCGTTGAGATACCCGAGACCAACTAAGGGTCCTTCAAGAACCAGTTCACCAATAGAGCCCGGTGGCAAAAGCACATTGTGATCATATGGGTCAACCACCCAAGTAATCAGCCCAGCACCCTTTCCAATCCGTGTGGCTGCTTCTGGGGTTGATTCAGCGGCATTGATGGTGCTATTCGATGTACATTCACTAGAACCATATACATTGACAACGCGCGCCTTACCCCACCAAGGGAGAACGTTTCTGAGATAGACCGCCTCACCACCAAAAACAATTATTTCAAGATCTGGCAAGTCTTCTGGGTTCAATAGCTGAGCAACGGAGGGAGTGAGCTCCACAATACTCGCGCATGATTCGCGGAGGCTGTCCTGAAGCCTATTTCTTCTGTCCTCATCAGATGGGACATATAAACAACCACCAACAGCCAATGTAGTCAAGGCGTTGCTAATCTGAACGACAAAGCTATACGAAGCAAAGTCGTAAACTCTGGATTTTGACGTATAACCAATTGCACGAGCCTGGTAGTGAATAGCTGACATAACATTGCTATGGGTCAGCATTACTCCCTTTGGTATACCGGTGCTTCCAGAGGTAAACACAACACATAAAATGGAAGAAGGATCAGGCGTCGGAAGAACTCCAGTATTACGCGAACCCTCTATTTGGGCTTCAAAAAAGCGGTGGTTGATCACGACCACCTCCCGAGCCAGCCGCTCGCCTAGCTTTTGGTTCATAGACGATGAAAGCATCAGGTTTGCCTTGAGTTTCTGTATAATAGTCTTGAGACGTTCCTCGGGTAGTGAAGGATCGAGCAAGCTAAAGCCAGCACCAGCTTTAAGGACCCCAAGGATTGCAACTGTTGTCCACATTGATTTCTCAAAACATAGTGGCACTAGTGTTCCTTTCTGAATCCCTTTATCAATAAGGGTATGAGCTAGATTTGAGGAGAGCTGATTCAGATGTTGATATGTGATACTACCATCCCAAGAACAAACTGCAGAGGTTTGAGGTTGCATTTCACCATGCTTCTCGATTATATCTTGGATGCAACTTTGAATGGGCGCTGGGACTTCTCTATTGAATTCCCATATCTTCTTCAAATCATATTCGGTTAACATGGCAATGTCTTGGATGCGTCTAGTTTCATCTGCATTGTTCAGCTGGTTCATGACCTGTTCTAGACGCTCCAATAAGCCCTGTACAACCCAAGAACTGATGAATCTTGAGTCAAAAGCAATCTCGTTCGTGATTCTTTCAGTCCCAATCTGGGTTTCTAGCATTAATGGATAATGCTTAGCGTTCAAATTACACCACTCTCCCAACGAATTATTGTTCGAGATGTCATTTTCCTGTTGTATAAACATCAATGTTTGAAAGGCACATGCTTGTTGACAATTAGAAGATAATTTGGCGATGTTATCTAAACCCATATACCTGAAAGGTATCATTTCTGCTGCCTGTTTCTGTATACCTTGTAAGAAATTCCAAATACTTTGTTCCTTTGAAATCTTAACTCGGATCGGCACTGCAGCGATGATTGGTGCCGCTAGCCGCTTTGCTCCGTCAATATGTGCATTGTTTTCCAAAAGTGCAATGCCGAACGTCACATCACTCGAGTTCGTAACTGTGCTGACTATCAAGCTCCAGGCGGCTCGTATTATAGTTGATGTTGTAATATCAAGAGGCTTGCATTTTGGCTGATGGAATAGCCGTTGAAGTTTCTTGTCTGCTACTGGGCTTTGTGCCTCTGCGAGGGGTGAAGGGAACGGGACAGACTCGCAATCTGCTAAGGTATCTTGCCAGTACCTTGAGCATTGCTCTCCATTCTGATCCTGGTCAGAGAATTGAAATCTTCTCGAATCGTTTGTGTCCATCTTTTTTCTTTTGGAGTATTACCGCTTAATAGAAGTGCGTGCGAAAAAAAATAGGGTTGGAAACGAAATTGGTATGGAGCATGTGGGTTGCTTGCTTGGGTAAAAAAGTGAATAAACATTGGAGAGGTAGCAGCTTTTATAACTTCCTATAAACATATTTTTTGCATGTTGAGAGATCAGCAAAAGGTTTGAGACAACATGGCTGCATTCTGCTAAAATCGTCTACCACACTGCAGTAAGTGAACTCACTTCCCCAAATTTCAAAACTTGAAACAATCATTCCCCAGGTCTTTACTCGTTGCTTCCTAATGCTACATCAAATCAAAATCACGGCCAAGACCATCACCGAAGAAACAGTTGGGTTTTTCACAACTCATGAATATCTATCAAGACTATAGCCCATCTCCTCATTGAATGGGATGTGTTGTGTGTTCTAGCTAGAGATGGTCCCAATGTGGGCCAACCTGCACATGGGTTCTTCTCACGACGGTGGTGTCGCTCTATGTTGCATTACCCCCGATTATTCAGGTGGCTGGACGTCATATACCCCGAGTCATATTGTCATTTCCCAACCGTGAGGTGTGTGTGGGGTCAGTCTCAGTCTCGGAGTCCGCGTGTTCGCTGGCGGAGAGTTAGCGGAGAGTTAGCGGAGAGTTAGCGGAGAGTTTTTTTAGAGCATTTTTGAGTGGGAACACTCCAGAAGATAGTTCTCTATTGGCTGGTTTGTTGGGATGCCAGATATTGGTTGTGTACAGTGATTGTGTCTACACCAATTGAAACTCCAAAATAGATCGGCTCCAAATCCACCGAATCACTTTTTCTTTACGGGAAAAGACGAGCTGACTTGATTGGTGATCCTATCCCGCCTCCGTAGTCATCAGGCCCTGGCTGAGACTGGCGCAATTCCTGGTGATTTTTCAGTGTGAATGGCTGTCCTGTTGAAGCAAAAGGATAAGTATTGATCAGAGCTGCCGTAGGCTGTGATCAACTTGCTATATAAGCCACCGTGACAACAGGGGCCCTAAGTCTGGGACCAAAGCCCCAGTCCGTAACACTGAGAGCAGCATTTAGCTGCACCATCTGGGGAAGATCCTCATATAGCCACCGTCAAACATGATTAAATAGGCCACCGAACTGGGTAAGATAATAAAGACTAAAAAACTGTCATTCTGGGTATCAAAGAGGCCACTCGGGTAGGTGAGAAAGGTAGAGATAAATTTACTCACGCGAGTCAAGCTGAACAGCATCGATCAGGTGCTGTGCAGCCTACTAATACCGCTAGGCCCGGCTGGGAGGTGTCTCGGGCGCTTATATTTTCAAGACTTGCAGAATACGTTCAAGATACTTTTATTGCAGCGAAACCTACCATAAAATGGCTACAAAAATGCACCCAGTATCATCCCGACGCCGCCCATCGTATAGGGCCGGGTGATATGTCATACCAAGACAAAACTGCTCTGCAACAGGAAAAGGCCCAGCTGACCTACCTATTATTGCCGCGAGTGGCTTTTGAACGTCGGGATGTAGAGAAATCTCCGAGCCGTGTTGCCATCTAAGACAGCAGGTCTCGGCTTTTCGGTGAGTGATTCTGCGACGTTACATCACCTGAACAAAATTGCGGAATGGTGAACGTACCAACATCAGCTAGGGAGCTAGCTACCAGCACGACAATGCGTTCCCCAACATGGCGCCCAAGGCACCGGAGTCTGCTTGATTTCAGCTGATGTTACGTCACACAGAAGTTATGAGATCTAAAATATAAAAGGCAAGCGACCTCTTCGTAGTTGAGTTTGACACAGAACAGCTTCGAGGCATGATTGGCTTGGCCACTTGGAGGTTGTGCTCGGCGGGGAATTTTTTGTGTATAGTACTTAATCGCCTTTTTTCTTTTCTGTGTACAACGTGTTCAAAGCGCATCATTTCACGATTTGTAGTCGGTGATGATTGAAGATGGGTTCAAAATTGAGTGGGTCGTTAGGTGCCAGATGCAAGGGTACTCCAATGGCAACAGCCCGTTTCAGCCCCAGAACGACGAGAGCAATGGATAGAAATGGAACGAGGCCTCTGTCTCAGAGTCGAACACATGGACTTGTATCTTAATTCGAAGGAGTTAATTGCCAATTCGGGAAATTCATCTGGACCCCCCACCAAAATAACTAGGCATATTTCATCATTATATATACTTTGCAAGCGGAAGCTTTACATTCACATACATGCTAAATATTATCAGATAAGATCAGCTTCCACGATTACTTCATTACGCATACTTCTTATCTTTTATTGGCAAGGCATTGGATACGGCTTATTGATTTAGATCGGCACAAGCCCGCTTGGACCAAACCTTCGCTTTCGCTTTCGCTTTCTGATTGTGATTTACGGGCTATTTTTGGAAGAATCCTGACTGGTTTCCCTGACATGCTATGATCAGATGGTGTCTCATGTCTGCAAGTTAAATTCCTGGCCGCTTCAATGCCCACAAAGTACACTTCAGTGAGGGTGGTTGTAACCATCTAAGATCACCACACTTCTTTCTTATTTCCAATTGTGATGCTTCAAAGGACGGCAACGTTGCTCCCCAGTCCATAATGATAATTAACTGATGATTGCTAGGGCGCCAGAACGTGATCGTTAGCGCCATCATGCAAGTATGGATTGGTGACGTGTCCGCCTAGGTAGTTTGACACGTTGGGACATGAAACAGGCCCGCGACCATTACGATGGTCGCGAGATACTGCTTAAGTATGGTGCAACCACGGATAATACAAAGACAAATCCCAACCTTATGTCAATCTCATAATTCATTTTTATGGGCTGTTTTATCTAGATGTCTCGGTGCAGCAGAGCGTCGTCTTCATCCTCAGTTGCAGGGCGGCTGTTTTAGCTTCCATGCTCACTCTTGTAACAGCTAGCAGACGGAAGGGTTTCAAGGGCCGGAAGGTTCTTAATCCTTCCAGTACACCGCCCTCTTGTAATTGATCATGCCCAACCTGCTTGCAACTACACTTAGCACGCCTGCGAGCCGCGGCTAACTGTGGGCCACGGCGTAATTCAGGTGCTCCCGCCACACGCGGTCAAGGTTTTCATATCGTCAATGCGGCTTTGCATTTCCAAGGCTGTTGCAAGGATCGAGTCACGATGCAATTTAACGCTATTGTACCCTATGCCTTCTCTCATCAAAACCTACGCGGACGGCACCCGGTAGATGAATCGTCCGTGTTCAAGTGGCCGACGTACGTTGCGTGCACCGCCATTGGCGGCATCAGCGCCGATGCGTCAGTTTTGGGTCCCGGGTTAATATGACCTGGGGCGTGCTCCACGCTAATTTAGCGAGAAGAAGCATATCCGTTAAGACTACTGGTAAGCGTATGCCGCTCTGGCCTGGGGGAGAAGCATAGCCCTGGCTGCGAGTCCACGTCGTCGCCAGGGAACCGACCATTGGGAATCCAGGAGATTGGAGGTCGAGCGCCAAAGGGATGGGTATATTATCCCATTTCCATACCTCAGCGCCCGTTTCTGCAACTCTCGCCTTGGCTATCCCAGGCCCCTGCCACTCTCCAGAGTCATCCACCGACCAGCGCCATACGACTCGGAAATTCAGCAGGAATCATGACGGGAGCTAGCCACCATGGAGACAATACCGCGGCCCCAGATGGCCACAAGCTGAGGGCCTCGCGCGCCACGTTTCGTTTTGCCAGCTCCAAGCTCCGTCTGGTCCAGAATCCCGTGGCCCAGGACGATGACGGCGAGCATTTACTCCACCACGGCCACAATGCGCACGACGATGGATCAACAGCGGGCAAAGTTGACAATAAGGAAAAGTCGCCTCTGAAGTTTCGCAAGGTATAGGTCCTTCTCTAGATCTCACCTGGGCTTCGCATTGTTTGTCCGCCTTTAGGAGGGTGCTAATGGGTTATCACAATGATAGCGTGAGTCTGCATCCACATCAGAGGTACGTTGAATCAACCTAGAAGTGTGGCATCGAATTTTTTCTCATTATTTCTTGGCTAGCTTTTCTATGATCTCTGGTTCGTAGCCAACCTCAACGTCTTTGCCACCGTCCATCCCATTGTCGACACGAATAATCTCGTATCGTTTATTAGTTACTTCCTGTAGGTAGCTACTATCCCGGTCCCCATCAGCATCTTTTCTGCTTGTGACCCTTCGCGTGACTTGCATCTCTCTGACAGGAAACCTTCTCTAGGCTTCTCTGGATCACATGGTTTGTCACTACAGTCTACGACGCCAGGTTTGGCCAGGATGGAGTGCTGCAACGCCTGGCCCGTGCCTGCCACCTTGGTGTCATGATGGGTTTTGCAGTTACAGGCGTGTCTTTTGGCCATAAAGGAATTGTTGCCCCCATCTTTAAGGCAATGTGTGAGTCTACCTTTTTAACGTACCGCGCTCGACGTACATGGCTTCGACTGACCTTGACAGCATTTTGTCTCATGGCGTCGAGATTCGGTCTTTCCATCCAGTATGCCGCGGTGCTGTACCACGCCCGTCATCATAGCCGGAGTCGGATTAATCTTCTCTGTGCCATTTTAATGCATATCATTCCCGCAGGTGTTTACTTGTTATGCGCTTTCATCGATGCTGAGGGTGCCAGTCAGCACTTGCTGGCCATCTGGTATGCTGCCGGCCTTACTGAGATGGCTGCTGTTGTTCTCCACTCTACCGTGTCCAAGACGCTCAGTTTCGAGGGCACACACTTCAACGAGCGACTAAATCTTCTTACCCTCATCATTCTTGGTGAAGGTACATTCCCACATCCCGTATTTCTAACATCCCACACTAACATCATTGCTCCAATGTCATAGGCGTTATTATTCTCTCCAAAAATATTACCAAGATTGTCGAGTATACATGGATCAAAAATATCACCGGAACTTGGTGTAGGTTTCTATTGGATATGCATTCCCAAAGAAGAACAAGACTTGGTGCTGACGCGTTTGGAAAGCTTCCGCTCTGTGTGGCATGATTACATGCGCAGCAGCCATCATCTACATTACATTTCAGCTCTATTTTGACTGGATGCACCATCACAATCACATGAATAGCCTGAACCAAGCGCTCTGGGCAGTCATCCACCTGCCTTTTCACATAGTTTTGGTTTTGCTCGCCGAGGGCTCAAGCCAATGGGTTCTGTGGTGGCGTGCTATCGAGTCGTACAAGAGCGCCGAAAAGATGCTCATTGCGACTGTGGAAGAAACAATGAATAAAGAAAAAACTGTCGACGTGGTAACGGCCTTGAACAGCACAGCCCAAGAGATCCTGTACAAGTACGGGTCCGAGATCGCAAAAAGAGGTGGTGACAGCGCCAGGGACTTGGAAAAGACCCTGCAGGATCTGCTGACGATTCCAGACAGCTTTTGGAGTTCGGGTCGGAATTCTTCTGATCCTAATTACGAAAAGTTTCACAATAAGTTCATTACGGTATCAAGCATCGTTGTTGATGCAATTAGTGATGCCTTTGGCCTTACCCATGAGAATGAAATCGAGGACTCGAAACCAAACAGGGCAACCACCGATATCGACACCGCAGCGTTCCAGGCCGTCCTCAATACCACGAACAGACTAGTTCTCATCTTTGTCTACGTTTTTCTCAGCGCCAGTTTGGTCATCATCATTTTAATGCTGATGCACCTGTTGTCAAAGACGCGAGGATGGTCCTTATTCAACAAGCTCCGTACAGCCACTGTATTCCTCATTGGTTTCGGTCTCGGCTTAGTTGCTCTAATTGGAACAAACTCCGATCTTACTGCAAAGTTTCTCCAAACGCCCTGGCAACTGCCCATAATCACCATCGCTTTCTCTGTAATTCTCATCATTACCCATCTCCCACACCCGCCACGTATCTTCATAAAGCGTCCTGAAATGGATTCGATGGAGATGAACAGTATTCCTGGACAACAAAGAGAGGAAACGGAACAGACCAACGCTCACCAAGGGAGCTCATTAAAACGAGGCCTTACCACAATTCATCAGCGTGCGAGAAATATTAGATTTCAGGCGGGAGCTTATGACCCCGTGTCAGAAGAAGGTCTCAATTTGGAGACTCAAAGAGCAATCAGTTCTTACAGTCTTTACAGGGTATAAACGGGAGTGTTTAACAGTGATTATAAAACGACAGCGGTGAGATCGAACACTAAAGGGCATGGTATGGTCCGATTATAAAACGGCATAAGTTTATTTAGTTATTTATTTA